>JAWNMN010000069.1:0-195361 GCA_035044025.1 Drosophila paracracens | reverse complement strand
GAGCTTGCTCCACTAAATTGAAAAGAAATTGATGCATACTTTGAAGACCCTGTTCTTGAGGTTATTCTCCAGTTAAATCGTTTAACTAAACATTTCTGTTCGCCTGTTATTTTAGTGGGGGAACAATACAAAAACTCGAAGAAAAAAGCGCTCATGCTCGTATAAAGCACTGCACAGTTTTGCATTATTTCTTTGGCTTGCGTATTGGCTAGAGTTCGTCAAACCCAACGAATATGTTTGGAGCAACTGGGGTTCGAGGCTTAGCTAAGTTAAGAGTTATGATTTTATTATTAAAATACAACAACATAACAAGAACTGCAACAACAATTAAATAGCCACTTATATTATAATTTGTGGATGTGTTGATGAAAACATGCTTCGATTCCTGAATTTTTCCCCCACCTTTTTTGATTATGATTACCATTAAAATAGTAGCTTTTAAGGCTAGCTACAGGCCTTGTGATTCTCATCCGAAAGTCGAAATGCTTCGAACAGAATCAGCATTTGTTTCATTTTCTTACCGGCGGCATTTTCTCGTTTTCAGCCACATGCAAAATTAATTTTCTTTGCTAAGTAATAACAATTTCGTATGTTTTTATTATGGAATTCAATTTATTAATTTAAGTTTTCAGTTGTTGTTTTTTTTGACACATTGAAATTTGGTATTTGTAGTTAATATTTGATGCAGATTCAAACGAATTGCTGGAGTTGTTTTGTTTTATTTTCTTTCTACACGAACATTGAATTAGTTAGACATTTAAATATGTGAATGCATACATATATGGAGATGTGTATGTATGTATGTATATATAATTGTTTATTTGTTAAATCGGCTGTCATATGAAAAACTGACTAGAATGGCGCACGTTCCACAAACTGTTATTATTGTGCCTAAAGTTTCTCTTTTATTTATGTGTTTCTTTGAGTTTTTTTGGGAGTACTTTCGTGTCATGTTTTTGTGCTATTTGCTGTCTCGCAAGAAGAGAGGAGAAGAGAGAGAGAGAGAGAGCGGGGAGAGAGATACGATTTAAATATTTATGCTAAACTTTCAAGTGCGAATTGCAGATTATGCGTTATACTAAATATCTGAGTGTGCGAGTTTATGTGTGTGTGTATTAGTGTGTGTGTGTACGTCAACGCCAGCGCTGCCAAGTTAGTTGGTGCTGCTAAATACAAATACAATCTAGAGTTAGTTAATCAAACGCCATTTTTTCGTTACACTTCTTCGCCTAACCAATAATATCGCCGGCAATAAATTTGCCACAAGTCTTTTGTATGCCATTACAAATACAAAAATAGTTACATCATCGTTACACAATAATAATAATAATAATAATAAACATAAGACTAACATACATAGATTATTGTTACTTATACAATATACAGTGCAATTCACAAATGAAGTTGAAAATATTTAAACAATCAAGCATAAATTTGAACTAAAAAGTTGTTTAAATTTACAAATTTAAACAAATTGCTTAAATTTATAAATTTAAACTGAGAGTTGCTTAAATTTATAAAAAAAACTTATTTATGGCTGTCAACAAAAGAGATAAACCAAATTTAAAATTCCAAGTGTGTCTGCACTGTATTCGTTGAAAAATTCGCTAAAACCCGAATCACTCTAAAGCTAAACTAAACAAATATCAATCGAATCACAAAATTCACAGAAATCGAGTGTTGCACAAATAATAAAATAAAAACAACGAAACTAAAATTGAGGATCGGGTTTTTCCAGAGTTGGAGTTGAGTCTATCTGTTTGTCTGTGTTGTTGTCTTCTTGTTGTTGTATATTTGTTGTATATTAGCAGCAGGGCAGAGGCAGTCGCTGGGGAAGCAGCAGGCAAGGAAGCTTGGGCGTTGTTAGCATTGTTAGCGTCAGGGCTGCGATGTTCTTTTTGTGGTTGTTAACTGGAAGTGTTAGCCGCAGCAGCCTGGTGCTGCGCCAGTGTCACCTGGCATGATTGCTATTGGCAGTCTGTGCCTTTGGCTGTTTGCCTGCGCCAGAGCCAGCTGCTCCACTTCCAGCTGCAGCTGCGCCTCCTGCTCCAGTTTCTCCTCCTGTTCCTCCAGTTGAGCTGTGCGCGTCTGCTGCTCGTTCACCCCGCTGATGATGATGGTGATTGCTGTGATGATGATGGTGGCGTCGCCCGCCTCGATAATGCCGTCGATTGTGATGCTGATAGTTGTTGTTGGTGGGCTCGGGCAGGATGCGTTGCGTCTCCTGCACGACGGGCGCAAATGTGCTGACTGCTTGTGGCTTTGTCAGCTGATTGCTTGAACTGCTCGCTCCTGGCTCTTGTTTCCGAGCAGCATCTGCCTCCTCGCGACGTCGTCGTCGACGCACGTCCTCCTCGGTCTCGATAGCAATCACATGACCCGCTTCCGCCTCGGCATCGATGATGGCGCCGCGACTCTTCTGCTGCAGATACAATTCGGACATCCTCTGCTGCATTTGTCGCAGCTCCTGTGTGACCTGGAAATCGGGTGCATTCTCCAACTCCGATGGGGGCATGGCGCACTTAAGACTATCAGATTCATCGCAGATATGCTCCCGGCAAACGGGACACAGAGCTTGAAAAGCATCCGCCGTTTTCTGTAGCCAGCCGGGCAACTTGTCGTACTCCTCCTTGTAGCTGCGACGCAGCGCATTCAAATGCCTCGCCAGGCAGTAGCTGTGCAGATAATGATAGCATTCGGTGCGCGTGAACTCATCCCCCTCACTGAACCCGTACAGACAGATGACACACTGGCCACTGGGCAGATTGCTGCCCGTTAAATGTTCGCGCACCACTTCGATCAGATCAAAGACGACGGGAAATCCAATTGATGACTTGATCTTGGCATTGCATGCACTGCGTATGGCCTCGAGACGGACATCGTCCAGTCCACGTGGACGCAGCAATTTGAATGTGGGACTCACATCCGGGTAACCAGGCGGAGGCAGCACTTGGAGAGTCACACAAATATATCGCTGCTCGTCCTCCTCGCCGGTCAGCGGCAGCACAGTCGTCTCAATCACATCCACAGCACCACTAACCAAAACATAACATAAATATAGATACACATATATAGTTATATACAAATTCCCGATCTCACCTGTCGCTGCGCATTATTCGCACATCATCCATGAGAATCGCTTCCAGCGACTCCAATTCCTCGTCGAGCAAACTGTGCAGCAGCAAAGCAAATTAAAGTCTCGCAAAACAGACATAATACTCTCTATTCTACGCTACTTACGTCTCCATTTTCGTTGTTCGCTTTTTGTTGTTGTGTGTTAAATGATTCAACTTCGAATTGCCTAAAATATATCACAAAAAAAAAAATCGATTGAGACAAAAATTTTGCGCCTGACAACAACAACTATCATATGACAGTCGCAGCGAAACGCCGAATGACACTCACAGCGAGTGCCCACGTTTAGCATACGCGCCATCTAGCGAGTTAAAGCTGAAACATATATGCACTGCTTTTAACACAGTTAGTACACTGCTTGCATTGACTGAATGTTGAGGTTTTGACATTTACGTGGGCATAAGCGCCATCTGGAGTGGTGGGCTGCAAAATGTACACGCACTGCTTTTAACAGGCGTGTTTATAAACTACTTGCTTTAGCAGACTGTTAATTCAAATATAAATTCAAGCACAACTTTCAACAGTTATTATCAGTGAGAAAATGTTGCGATTTTGAGAGCAAATAACTTTTTAATTATGTTTCAATATCTAGATCAATGTAGCATTTCAATTTGAAAATTCATGTAAACACTATAGCCCACAAAATCTTCTCTACAAACAACTGTCAAGCGGGGATTATATTTTTCCATTAATGTCATGCACGTTTTAAAAAAGTTCATAATTACAAGTTATCAGATGAAGTCCAAAATATTAGATTTCTTAGCTTACCACCACATACGCTAATGCTCTCTCTTTCGCTCTCTTCCTCTTTTTCTCTCACTCTCTATTTCTCTCTCTCTCTCTCTTACACTCTCTTTGGCGACATTCCGACAGCTTTGAACCCCCTTTTCCATCCTGCTGCTCTTTTAGTTGCGCATGCTTTTTGTTCTTCATTTGAGAAATTTGGTGTTCTAGCCAAAATAATAATTTACTCGCTTGGTATTTGAACAGCAGCAAAAATGTCTATGCAAGAGTCGAAAGGACTTTCGCCTTTTGCCGCCGAAGTGCGTCAATTCCAAGTTTGGTGGTGGAGATGAATTTCTTCTACGCTTTTCACCTCACCACACACACGCAGCGCACCGGTGCAAGTCGCTCGCCTCGTTGCCTCGTTGTATCGAATGAAAGAAACGCAATCGAATGTAAAAAGCCATTGTCGTCGTCGCTGCTGTTGAATGAAATAGCATTTGCAGCATTTTCGGTGCTCGGCGCCAAGCGACTGAATTCAGTTTACAACAGAAAGCACAAAGCAACGGTCGTCAAAATTAAGCAAAGCTCCGCGAAAATTACAAAAATTCAATCCAAAAAAAAATTACAAAAAAAGTGTGAGAAATTTAACGCAAATTTGTTCGTCCAACAAAAAAATATATTACGAATTTGTGTGTGAGTGTGAGTGAGTGCTGGAAATTCCACAAGTTAAAGCGCACGAGGAGAATAAAACGGCGGGCTGTGCGGAAAAAATCCGCCCTTAAATTAAAAGAAGCTAAGCCAACTCAAAGTTTGGTACGACCACAAAAAAAACCCAAAGGAAGAAAGATGGAATAGAATAGCGCAAAGAACTTTTATCCTGACGTGTCCTGCGCACGCAGCACATGCAAGGAAACACACACACACACACATGGAACAAAAGGATGCACGTGCTTTTGCCTTAGCCGAGTGTTCCGACAACTTATTTTTAGTTTTTTGTCTTTTGTTTGTTTTAGCATTTTTGTGCTCAAGAAATTAAAGCGAAAATTGAGATCAACAATCAGCAAATTATTTGCATACTTTGCAAATTTGTTTTTCTTTTATACATATATTCGATAATGTGAAACAAACAAAAAAAAGAAAAAGCAACTAATTAAAGCAGCACGTGTTTTTTTTTTTGTTACAACCATTCAGCTAGGTAAATAGTTTTTTTTATAGACTGCCAAAAACATCTTTATGTAATTTTGAGCAAATCATTTGATCGACTTTTGCATAACTCAAACAATTTTGAGGCATGGAAAATGCCATATACCAAATATAATATTTATATGTATGTGCATTTCAAATATTCTCGAGAGCAATTTCGGTTGATTTTGCTACAAAGTTTTCACGCCTGCTCTCGCTCGCTCTCTCTGCTTCCTCCCACTCTCTTTCTCTGTCTTCTCTCTCTTTCTCTCTCTCTGTCTAACGCTCTCATCTTTCTTGTGTGGTGAAGGGAAATTGCATTGAGGCTGGCAATGGCATTGGCTGGGGGTTGTTCTGGCCAAAAGTAGAAAGAAAAAACCAAATACCCAAAAGCTCACACCCCAAAGCAGCTTCCCTTAACCCCCTTCCACTAGGACTCACATACACAGCAGCCCAGAAACCAAACAGTTGATGCGTTGCCAAAAAATACAAAATGGAACTGTTATCTTTGGCATGCCGAAGTTTACATACCCTTGCTGATCCCACCTAAATAAACATAGTATTTGCAATATATTTATATAATATACAAATATTTAAAAATTGACAAATAACATATTCTTGATTTACATACCACAGCAGCAATAAGAATTAGTTACCTCCATCTGCCACTGAGAGAGAGACTCTGTCTCAAAAGTTAAAATACCCTCTGCAAAAAGAGCTAACTGAACTTTGTGCTTGGCTGATTGCATTTTGGCCCTGGCAAATGCCAATTTCCTTGCTTTCTCCCCCCTCCCCCTGCACTAGAGTGAGAGCGAAAGTGCTGCTACCTTATATATATATATAGTTGAGATGCTCTATATAAGGCAATAGTTTTCTTGTTTGCCTTTTTTTAATGCATTTACAAATGCAACTGTCGACCTGAACAGTTTTTGTTATCGGTATGTAGTTGCCCCTAAGTAAAGTCAGAGCTTATTTCAAGGTACTCGTAATGCATTTATGATATACAAATAAATATATAAATAAATATTTGCGGTGATATATCAACTGCATTCTAGTGGTGAATAATCATAGGTTTCCATAGAAACCTATTTGTGCAATGCGACTGCAGAGTGTGGAACACATGAGTTGTGTTACTTTTCAAATAGATCGACTAATACCACTCCTCTATATTCCAGATTAGAAATCTAGAATGATCCAGACGAGTGTCTTACGATACTCTACAAAACTTTCCATAATTCTATCGTTTGGCTGTTAGATTTGATTATCCGCATTGTGTGTTCACATAAGTATTGAATTTAACTACACTAAAGTAAGGGATGCATAACCAATTCCCTATGAAACTCAAAACCATTGCACGGAGCAGTTAAAGCTGAAATCAGTTAAATCAGATTCAACTGGCTTCAAGTGCCGCCAACCAGTCCAGTCCAGTTCAGTTCAGTTCAGTTCGACTCTTGCAATTATTAAGTCTAACAGATTTCCCAGGAAGTCAAGTCCATTTGGCTCTAACGTGACACAATCAAGGCCAAACAGAGAGAGAGAGAGAGAGAGAGAGAGAGAAAGGGAGAGCAGAAGCCGTAAACGTTTGCTGTACTTGAATCTCACTTATCGAGTATATTTCATAGATTTTCGGCGCCATTTCTGCCTTGGCCAAGAACTTGCATTTATTGCTAGCCACAGAGAAAAACTAGCAAATAGTAGAAAACTTTGGATAAGAGCAAAGGCCAAATGGCAAATAACTAACGGACAAGAGTTCTACTTGCCAAGCTAATTTGAGCATTGCAAATACTCAAATAAATTTGCCAAACTAAAAATAGCATTGCAAAATTAAGCAAAATAGAAAAGGGAAAAATAATTGCAACTATTAAAATTTTGTAATGCGAAAAAGACCCCATTTGGCATTCGATGTTTACAAGTGCGGCGACTGTGTTTGAAATTCTCAGAAGAAAAGCTTTGAAACGTGCAAACCGATTGCATGAATTGAATTGAATGCATTTTATAAGCAATCAAACTGCATGATTTATGTAGAGTAGCAATTGCAACCAGACACCCCCCCACCCAATGCCCCTCTTCAGTTCCACCCATATCAGGTCAAATTTCATATTTGTATAGGCTACCTCGATTCGCTTATCGATTTGGCCTGACAAACACGCCATGTCAAATGCTCTTAGTCTCTCTCCCAGGCCTTGTGTCCCCCGGGTGCCATATCCGTCGACCCTTTCTTGTGTCAATGTGTGTGTGTGTGCGTGTGTGTGTTGATGGGATTTAAACTTTGCCAAAGTAGCAGTAACAGCTTTAAAGCAACCCCCCGCGAGCCTTGGGCTTGTCAAGCTGACAGGGGGTTGAACCTGATATACTCTGTATTCATAATTTTAAGTGAAAATTTGGGTATGTGCATGGACAGTTATTTTATGAGATAGGGATATTTTGTCCTTGATCGGCATTAAAACCTTATTGGATTCTGTGCATTGCTTTCTATTTAGTTAAAGAAGAATCAGTTAATTTAATAGGTAAATTGATGAATATAATAATAATTGCACAAATATTAAACATTTAAATCAACTCACCAATAAGAATTTGCAGTATTAAAATTTGATTAACAGAAAAAGATAATTTACCAATGTAAATATAAATTAGTAAGCAAATTTTAAATGATAAATAAAATATTAATATAAAATAAAGTGGAGACTTTGTCCTAAGATAAATTCATTTTATGAGCACATAATCAAAATTAAATAGTATCAGCAATGTAGTTAATTTGATTTCTCCTCCATAAATTCGAATAGGGCATCTGCAAGTCGAGCATGCTTGCTGCTCATTCGCTTGTTTTGAATACAATTTGGCACGACGCAATTTCGTATTGTCCTTTATATTCGGTGAATTTTAAGTAGAACCGAAAACGACACTAATACAAATGCACAAGCGGCAAGCTTTTTGCCACCACGTGTGCACATCTGTATGGGTGTGTGTGAGATGTGTGTGTGTGTGTAAGATAGGTATACATATGAAGGTAGCGTCGGTTTTTGGGGAGTATTCGCTTGGTATATTTCCATTCATTTGAAATGTATTTTTGTGTCAGGTAACAAAAAAGCGAAACTTATTTTCAGCTGATGAATTTTCGCTGCTTGCAGTGCGCTCTGCGGTTATGTAACGGACAAGGACGATATAGATATAGATATAGATATAGATAGAGTAAATCTAAACTAATGTGTGCAAGGCTAATTGTTTAGCTAAGCTTTTGGTTATTTTTAACGACAAGGCTGTCATAAATACAACAAAAAAAAGTACCACTTGGCCTTTGTTCGACTGGCAGGCTATTATTGAGTAATTTCCGATAAAAATGATTTAAGCATTGTTTTGCAGACCACTTAGCCACCAACGAAAACACACAAACACACACGCATAGGAGCTGACAGTGCCAGGGTCAGACGTGTCCTGCAAAAGCAAAAATAAGAAGAAAAGAAAAAAAAAACAATGTGGACAGCTTGAGCTTTATTTAGCAAAAAGCCGGCAAGGCAAAACGAGGAGGTTAGGGTGCTCTAGTGGTACAGCTGCAGAGGTGACTTTAAGTAAACAACAAATTGCGACGCAAAAATCAGTGTTAACGAACAACAAGAACAGTAGCTCATAGTTCAGGACTCTCGGTTTACGTAACACAAATGGGATTGTGTAATCAATGTCGAGCGAGAAGCAAAAAAAGATAGAAAACGCAAAGCGGCAACAGCAACAACAACAAAAACAATGCGAACTACATGACTGGGTCAAGGGTGTTGATCAGAGGTGTGGGGGTGGTGGGGGAACACAGGCCACAGGACACAGGAAACTTGACTCTTACTTTTATTATTGCCGGCTCCTTTTGCTTTTTATTAGTTCACATTAAACAATTGCAATTAAGGTCCCTCTTTGACATAAGACGACCCCACTGGAAATTGAACTAAATACGCAATTGCCGTTGGTTGAGCAGCCAAAGACGTCATAGCGCATTACGTATACGCAATGTTCACCCACACACACACACTCATACATAAGGAATGTGTGTTTTATACAGACTACAGAGCACCTAGGCGCATTTTCCCATCAATGAAGCGACTGCCACAGCAGCAGGATGCCAATAAGAAGAAAAGCTCTTTTTTGGTCAGCTTTCACACTCTTTCTCTCTCGCTCTCTCTCTTTGTCTCTCTCTCTTTCTCTTGTTGCTGTGCTCTCTTTGTGGTGAGTTTTGTCTGCTGCTTCTTGCTGCACAGCTGCTACCACACACACACACAGTCACTCACAATGTCTGCTCTCTTACTTTCTGCTTTCTCACTCTCTCCTTATACCCTTCTGTCTCCCTCTCTCTCTCTCTCCTTTTTGTGCATTGTAGCTTCCCTTTGTCGACATTTTACTACGTCAGCATGCGAGACGAGCCTCCAAGTAAATAGAACACAATACATAGTCACACTAGGCTATATACATATACATATACGTATACATATATACTCACATGTGTAAATGTATTTGTGTGTTTTGTGTGCCTTTTGGCTGCCTTGCAACGACCTTCTGCCATAGATATTTTTTTGGGGTTACTCAACACTAAGCAACACGTTAATTTTTGACTGCAGTTTTGCAAGCAGACGTCAACTTCGATAAGTAACTGCAAAACTGTTGCAGTTACTTTTGGGGTTGTAAACGCACCCACAAACTAATGTGCTTCTATATATTTATAGCTTGCCTATCTATGTGCGCACTTTAATTAGCTATGACCTTGCCACATTACGAGCCATGGACAAAAGCTGTTGACATTTAGCTAAACTAGAGCTGAAAAAAACAAGAATTATAAAAGGTTACCTGAACTTTTGTGGGGGTTAAATGTAAGCTGTTTGGCTTTGAATCTTTATACAGATTATAAAAGAATAACACATGCTCCCACTGAGAAATGGTCATGAAATATATACATAATCTTTTTTTACGATCGGAAGCTGTTTTTTGTGTATGCCCGTGCCTTAATATTGTATAAAAGGCAAAATTACTTTAGGCAGGCAGGCCATAACTAACTTAATAATTTTAAGTACAAAACACGAAGTTTCCTAATGACACGCAATTAAGTCGCCAATTGAGTTAAGGCCGAAGGCACCCACGCGCAAAATAACCACTCGAAAGCACAGCCCAAGGACGATGGAACCACAAAAATGGCAAACTGTTACCGATTTACATATTTATAATCTCAGGGGTAACCCACACAGAAACCAACACACACACACACACACACACACACACACACACACACATACGCACATATATAGCTCTAGTTATTGATCAAACAGCCCGAGTGTCCTCAAAGAGTTACATGCTGTGTGTGTGTGCGTGGGAAAGGGATAGAGAGGGGGAGTAAGCGAGAGAGAGTCAAATAGCTAGAATAAATAAAGTAAACTATACTGCACACTATAATTACTTAGACAGCGATGGTCCCCAACTAGGTAATACTCTGCAAACAAATAAAATATTAGAAATATTAAAAAAGAGAGTCCACAATGCTGAAGTCTATCCATCTATTAATGTGCATCAGGAATGTATATACTTTAACTGAAATGATTATCATATATAATATATAATTATAGTTGAAGATAGTTCAGTTTATAACTGCATAATAGAAATAATATTAAAATTAGCTGTCTGTTACAAACACATACACCACTCTATAATACACCACTACTGCTCCTTTAATTAGTGCAGGGTATAATAACCATGTTTGAAACTGAGCTGTAGATTAAGTACATGCAACAGCGCGTATTCATTTTTGCCATATGTCATGTGGCATACAAATTCTGCAGAGACTGAATACACTCACTCACACACTCATTATTATTTTATGCCAATGGAAATTTACTGCAATTTGAGAAAAGCTAATCCAACCACTTTGGCTTATACATAGAAAACGGCTCGTTGGAAAGGAAATCGTAGTCAGTTAACTTCCAGCGTTGATGGCAGCCACAAAAATTATTGATGCACCGCGAAACGGCCATGAGATGGCGCCCCTGAACACTAGGGCCAGGGGCGATGGCACCCATGGGGTGACCATTGTCCTGACCGCACCGCAACGCAACTCGGTGCAATCGGTGGATATACCAGGGGAACCGGATCGTGCAGCGTGGAGCGGCAAGATGCAGTTCTTTCTCAGCATTATCGGCTATTCGGTGGGCCTTGGCAACATCTGGCGTTTTCCGTACCTGTGCCAACAGAACGGTGGCGGTGAGTATATTCCACGATACTTTGCCATATCACATTATCGGGCTTATCATTTTACCCGACCGTCTCCAGTAACAGTCAGCGCTCGACCAAATATTTGCAATATGTTGCACTTTATTTTTGTTTCGCACACGCGTGCGGCGAAGCCAAAACACCCCGTTTAACCTGACAAGTTCTAATTACACTCAAACTGCGGTGCGACGCTGAAAAATCTAATTACTTCTAATGCGCTTGCTCATGTTGCTCATAGGTGCAGTCCCTGCCAGGGCTGGATTAAGGCGCTAAACAGCTGAGTGCGATATTTTTTTAAAGGGCCAAAACTTTTCATAGCCATAACTTTGTCAATAGTGATTCGAGTTTCATGTTCAAATTCTCTCCCAAAAATAGCAGAGGGAACGGGTTAAATCTTTTTAAAGCCATGACTTACTCAAAATTGATCTGATTTTCAAAAACCAATCCTTTTATTTATTATCATGATTTAGACTTCAGTTAAAATTGAAAACACGTTTGGTAGTCAAAATTCAAATAAAAGTCCGCAGACTATTTTAGTCAACGCTTATTTTTGTATTACTCTGATTAGGGCTCCTTTTATGTGCAAATCCACTCCTGTTCGCCATGCACATTCGAACGAACACACGAACCGATATCGAGTGTCGGGCGTAGATAATCAAATGCGCTGCTTTGACAACAACATTATGAGACTTAATGTGATCTAATTGCATAGCTTACATTGGGCGAATTTGTGAAATGACGGAGCCAGTTGGAGGGGAAAGGGTTGCTTGCACATGACTTGTCCGCCTGCCGGAAGAGCTTAATTGGAGGGGGGCCCATTTTTTTGGGGGAGGGATTGGGTTGGGTTGGGCTATGCGCCTCGTGGCAAACGCCGCATTTTTATTGAAAGACACATTCCAAGCGTAAATCCCATGCGATTCTAATTCAATTACGAACGAACGAGACAAAAATAAAAGAAGCCGCCAATAAATAAAGCGAAGTGTGAATACACTGCAAACAAAGAGTGCTTCGACTATTTGGGATTTCCATTTTGGTTTTGCAGGTGCATTTCTGATACCCTTCATGATAATGCTGATACTGGAGGGCATACCGCTGTTCCTCATTGAGCTGGGCATGGGCCAGCGTATGCGTCTGGGTGCTTTGGGTGTGTGGAACACCATACATCCCTGGCTGGGCGGCATTGGCATCTCCTCGTGCATTGTCACCCTCTTTGTGGCGCTCTACTACAACGTGATTATCACGTGGGTCTTCTTCTATCTATTCAACAGTTTTCGGGTGAGTTGAGCAATGGGAATAGAATTATTCCCAAACTAATACATTTTTATTTTATACAGTATCCGCTGCCCTGGTCCACCTGTCCGACCAATGGCAGTGGCATTATTCTGGAGGAGTGCGCCAAGTCGTCGGAGACGACATATTTCTGGTATCGCACCACTCTGGATGCGGCACCCTCGATGGATGAACCGGGTGGCTTTAAATGGTGGATTGTGCTGTGCCTGCTGCTCTCGTGGACCATTGTGTTCTTCATTGTGATGAAGGGCATCCAGAGTTCCGGCAAGGTGGTCTACTTCACCTCACTCTTTCCCTACATCGTGCTGACCATCTTCTTCATACGGGGCATTACACTGCGGGGCGCCGGCGCCGGACTGATGCACATGTATACGCCGAAGGTGGAGAAGCTGCTGGAGCCCACTGTCTGGCTGGATGCAGCCACTCAGGTCTTTTACTCCTTTGGTCTGGCCTTTGGCTCATTGATCGCCTTCGGCAGCTACAACACGCCCAAGAACAATTGCGTCCGGGATGTGCTTTTGGTGTCGGTATGCAATGCCGTCACAGCCATCTATGCCAGTGTCGTCATCTTTGCCATACTCGGCTTCAAGGCCACCGTCAATGTGGATCGCTGTATTGCCGGGTGAGTTATTCCCATCGAGTACACTGGGAAAACGGACCTCACTAAATCAATTGTATGTATATCTTAGACAGTATCAATAGTGAGTCATGACTAGCCCTTATGGTCTATGATAACAGACAGTGAGCTCTAATTGTCTCTGATATCAGAGTGATGAGCCATTCTCCGTCTTTGGTTCAATTTTTGGGGTTGGGTGTCAGTGGCTTTTTGGCTCATTTGGCAAGTTCAACCGCATTTGTTAGCGACCAGCTCGATGAATGGTGGGTCAATTAATTAGTCAATCAGTTGGTCAGTTGGTCAGTCTGTCAGTTAGTCAATCAGTCAGTCAGCTAGTCCATCAACCAGTTGTAACCGGCATTAGGCGGCGGCATTTGCCTATCTTTAGATTTGTTGTTTATTTATTGATAGGCCAATCGATACGCGTTCGTCTCTCTGTCTGCTTGTCTATCAATTTGTTTCAATTAATGGCCGCTGCATAGGTTTCTGCAATGTCCAATCCCCCATCTCCCCTTCCCCCCAACAGCCCCTCCCTTGCGTTATTGACGGCTGCTCTTGAACTATTTGCGTGGCCTATTCAAGTCGAGGGTCTGCCCAAGGTATTGAGGCCATTGTCTGGATAAATGAATGTTTGCAACCGATACTAGCTGGTTATTCAACGAATGCTGAACTCATCCAATATTTATTTATAGCAATACGGATATACTTGTGAAGAATGCGTTTCTGCCCTCCAAGAATGTCACCAGCGATGAATACGATTCTGCCATGCAAAAAATCAATGGCACTGAATTCACAGCACTGCAGCTCAGTGAGTGCAGTCTGTCCAAGGAGCTCGACAATGTGAGTATGAATAAAATATTAATATTAATCATAACAGGTTAGCTTAGCGATATAATAATGTATAATGGATAGCTATTATATCAACTTTCATTATGTACAACTATCACTCTTTGTATATACATTTGAAAACATTCTCAAAATTCCTATCTGACTTTTATATCTCTTCTCTTGCACCTATCCCACTCCTTAGGCCGCTGAGGGCACTGGCTTGGCATTCATCGTGTTCACGCAGGCCATCGTTGAGCTGCCCGGCGCCCCCTTTTGGGCGGTGCTGTTCTTTACCATGTTATTGTCGCTGGGCTTGGGCTCACAGATTGGCATTCTTGAGGGGATGCTGTGCACATTGTTCGACATAGACATCATCAAGCGGGTTAAGAAACAACATGTCACTGGTGTGGTATGTCTATTCTGCTTCATTGTCGGTTTCATCTTCTGCACAGGTGCCGGCGAATATTGGCTCAAGATGTTTGATTCATTTGCCGGTACAATTGGTTTGGTTGTTGTTGCACTAATGGAAATGATTGCAGTTATCTTTATTTATGGACACGAGCGGTAAGTAATGCCCACAAAATAATTGAATAAAAATAATTAAAAATAAATCAAATAATTTCACAGCTTTACTGAGGATATCTACCAGATGACAGGCTATAGACCTGGCATTTACTGGCAGTGGACTTGGCGCTATATTGGCCCAGTTATTATGGTCTGCATATTGGTCTCGTCGGTCGTCTTTATGGTCATACGTAATCCCACATATGGAGCCTGGAATGCTGACTTGGTAGAATAATTACTCTGAGCCATGTTCTATATCATTTGCTAATTTCTTACCATTTTGTGTAGGGTGTTGTGGAACAAAAGTCGTATCCGAGTTGGGTTATGGGCGTTGCCTTGGCCATGATCATGGCTGGTGTGCTACCCATGCCTATTGTGTTCCTCATGCGCAGCTTCCAGTGCCTCAAGGTGGATCTGGACATACACCAGGGCTCCATTAGACGCAATGAGACGACCGCCTCCACCAAGGAAATGATTGACAATGATGATGATGTGAGTTATATTGCGTTTAGATCAATAGTTAGTCTTCTTTTTTTCTCTATAGTGATTGTTACTTTGATTTGTTGTGTTTGTTTTTTAACGTTTCAAATATAATGATGCGTCCCTTAAGCTAAGATTCTCTCTATAAATGTAACTAATTGTGTCTTTCTCTCACTTAATGATTCACCCCACACATTTACGCTTGTTTCTCTATCTTATTAATAATGCTTCAACAAAATACCAAAACTATACCAAAAAAAAAACATATTTCACGCTCATTTTGCGGTCAATGTCGTTCAGAATTTGAGTCCGGATATGCCACCGCAAGATTCATTGGCGACACGCTTCACAATTGGAGACTTTGAAGTAAGTTCTATGTTGTCCCGAAAAACCCAGAAAGATACCCATCCAGCCGTAACCCAATCCCAAAACACACATCTCATTAACTAGCTGCTAATCACAGAATTCTCTAATTTCTTCTCTCTCTTTTTCTTGTGTTGTACTCATTCAGAACTAGAAACTAAAGAACTAAACACGTTTTAAGCATCCAACAAAAACAATACCTAACCTAACCTTAACTAACTCAAAAAAATAGCCTCCCAAAAAAAAAAAACAAAACAAAAAAGAACTAATAGCGTTGCAACGCCTGACACACACGCAGTGAGGATACAAAATTCACGCGCCGTCTGCCTGACTAGAAAGCCCCAATCAAAAAAAAAAATAAAAAATATAGCTCACACATAAAGCGTTACGTAACGATTCGAACCGATCCGAAATCGCCACTAAGTAATATATACTATAAATACTTTTAAAGCGCACAGCAACTAACTTAACTAGCAAAAACAATCGCAATGCCATTTAAATGTATCTCGTAGATCTCATAACTACAGTTCGATAAACGATAAGCTTCGATAACGCCTTCTTTACAAGAACAAAGACAAGGAAAACCAAAAAACGTAAACAAAACAAGGCGTTTACAATTATTTACCAGCAAAAATTAGTTTAGTGTAATGTTTATAAACTAAATGATAACCTCAAGTTTTAGACAAGTAACGTTCATCTAGAAAACAGCTCAATGCTTAGGCTTAGGGACTGTTTCGAACCTCGGGGCTAACGAAATGAAACATTTAATTCGGCCATTGACGGTTCAGTAATGCGTACCAATAAGGTAAAGTAAATTATTTAGTACTAAAATTATTTAAATCAATTTCTTACTTTAGATTTCTTTGTTGTTCTCCAATTTATTATTTCCTGTTATTTGTATTCGTTCCGAGTTCGTAAAAAAATTAAAGAAATTGTTTTTCAAAAGTTTTGAAAAAGTTTCTATGTACTTAAGCAAAACTGCCGACGCAAGCGCTGCATGCAGCGCCATCTGTTGGCTATTACTATTAAGTGTTGCTTCTAGTGAGCTTTTTGTCAGCTTAAAGCTTTATGTTATCAAGTATACGACCAGCGCGCTCATAGTTTTTATGTTAATAATTAAATAAATAAAGATTAATATTTATTATGATTTAAAAATATATAAATATTTATATATATAGTCAATGGTTTGAAGATTTAATTTCTTATACTTATCATGGGAATTTTTAATTCATTGTTTTATTTACTATAATCACAGGAGGACGATGAGAATGATGAGAATGATTTCAGTGGACCTGCGTTGGGTGGTCATGTGAAGACCCAAAGCGATTTCTCCGAAGATGATGAGGAGGATAAGCCCATGACTATGCGTATGATGATGATGCGACCAACAACAGCAAAAACAACAAAGACAACAGCAACAACGCCCCTCAAAAATCTGGGCGGCAATCATCTAAATGTGCCAACAAGCAGAAAGCAAGACTACAACAAGGATGCCTACGATGTGTAGGAAGGCTACAATGCTAGAATGGTGGGAGGGTAAGCAAATCCTAAGGGAAGGAAAGAACTAATTATATATACAACAACATGCTATATATATTGAAATCGGATGCTGCGAACGAAGAAGCGCAAAAACATTTATATATTTACAATAAGTATTTTAACATAATTATACTTAAAACTTAACGTTAAGCTAAGGAAAAAGTTTGCAAAAATAATAACAGGAAATTTAAGAAAATTATAAATATGTAAATCGAAAAATTGTTAAAAAAAAAACATTTCAAAATACACACGCATACACTCACACACTCAAAAACACTCACACACATACTAAACCATGTATAATGAGCTACAATTGAACTAAAAAAACGGGTTTTGATGATGAAAAGTTGATGAAAATTGTAATTTCTGTTGCTGTAGCATTTAGTTGAAAATTGTTTTTAGGCTTTAACTGTTGAGCACAATTGAAATGTATTCGTGTCTTCAAAAACCATATATATACACATACTATACACATATATAATACTATATAACCCAGTTTTAAACCCTGCCTAGCCATGAGAACTTTGATTGCAAAACGCTTTTTGTAGTTTAAGCCCCTTAAAAAAAGAAACCTTTAACCAAACGCATTTCCAAAGAGTTTAACTCAATATTTAATTTACTTAGTAGCATTCAGTTTCTCAAGTTGAACTTATCACACCCAAATATTTATTCAGTTTAGCTCTATAACAAAATAAATAAATAATATAATTATGTTGTAATGCAAAGTATTGTAATAATAATATGAATTAATTCAAAATGTAATTTGAATAAGATGGACAAATTTTAAGCAAGTTGAAATATTAAATAAAGAAATTCTAGTTCAGTTGTTAACTGCAAAAAATTAAAAGAAAATTAAAAACGTTAAAACCTTCTTTTTAAAAATCCAAAAATATTAAAAAACTACACATTGATAAAGAATAAATAACATAAAAAGTTAATGGAAGAAGAAGAAAAACAGTATGACATGTGTGATATTCTAAATAATATCCTCGTATTGTAGTCTTAAGCAAACATCATCAAAAATATGAACCAACTGATTTTATTTACGTTTTTCAACACTGTTATTTTGTTTACAGACAGCCACTTCAATTTTTTTCCAATATTATTATAATTTTAGTATTTTCTGCACACACATAGAGTGCAGTTCCTCAAACCATTTTTTTTTTAACACTCACCAAAAAACACACTGAAACTATTTTCTTATATTCAAAACGAAAACAAACAAAAAAAGAAGAAAAACAAAATAATAAAAAACTGCTGTGAATAGTTTTAGTGGTTGTAAAATTCTATTACAAACAGAAGATGAAAAATTACATCAAATGCAAAAAAAATATGAATAATTATAAATAAATATAGTTTGTAAGGCGGCAGTAAACTCAGATAAAACCAAAAAAAAAAAATAAAAGAAATCATCTAAGTTCACTTTGAGCAGGTTCTAGAACATAATCCTAAACCTATTTCCACATTCGGTTTCCGCAAAGCACTGCAACAGGTTTTTTTTGATAAACAATCCACAGACACGAAAAACACACTCATTCTTAGATAAACTCAAATGGAATTCGGAATTTCGGATAACTGTAATCAAAAGAATATGGAACATTTCGAAGGACTCGTAAACGGCAAACGTTAAAGACAATAAGACATAAAAATAGTAAACCAAAAAAATAATGAAATACTTATGATATGAGCCTCGTCGAGATGTGGAAACGTAGGCCACCGACTTGACAAATTCGATGAAGGCGCAGAAAACTTTATACTGAGATTTTTATTTCTAATTTTTCGAAAAAAAATAGCAAGTAAAAAAACGACATTTTTCTTTTTATATAAATAGTATCTGGGTGGGTTATATAAAAAGAAATTTCCCACCCCAAAGTTCGATGAAAGTACCTTGCGAATACACAGGTCGTTGGTTAGTTGGGTTAGTTGATAAGCTTTTAGACGGAGAGCTAGAGCAAAGAAGAAGCGTACGAAATCGAAAGGGGGTTAGAGAGGGAGTTAGAAAGCCAAACAGTTGTTTTGTATATGATAGTTATAGCCAAGTATATATATATATATATCTGAAATCTGTTGAACGCAGCAAATCGTACTCAAAGATTTATATATAAATTAACGTACTCATAAGTGTTAGACAAACATAACGCTCCATAGAAGAAGACCACAGTTTAAAGAAAAAATCCCATCACATCATATCCTCGCAATTGAAAAAAAGTGAAAACCGTTAACGAAACCAAATAGTTACCAAAAAGAAATTTTAAGTGTATAGTTTATTCACACCTACTCTCTTAAACTCGAAACATGCGAAACTATAAATATATTGTATATCAATTATTATTGTCGTAGTGCTTAAGAGAACTAAACGATATATACATACATATATAAATGATATGCGAAAAAATGGACTCGTGTAAATTGATTGATTGTATTTAAAACTTATGTGAAACATTATTATGATATACGCAGGTAAATTATTATTAAAATACAACAAATATAATGAAATAGTGCGTTAAGTTCAAAGACGAAGAGCAAAACCGAAAAAGTGTGCAGAGTTTTATTTAATGGGTTTGGAACTTATGCATTTGCTACCTTTAAGTGTTCTATCAAAATTAGTTAAAAAACTAATTTATACCTCTCAAATGAAATGCTTTCTTTTTCATATGTTTGTCATACAATACATCGACACAGATTAGGCTTATCTCTGGGTTCAAGTTTCGACTGTCTGAATTGAATTGGTTTTTGCAGCGGTACAAAAGTCCCTCTCTCTCTTTCACTATCTCAGTCCCACCCTCATAAACTCGCTCTCTATCTCAATTAACAGCTCATTATGCAAGTGCGGCTCGTGTGACCTTAGTTCGAGCAATATTGGTGCTGTTATAATGGTAAAAATTTGATAAACAAAAAAACATCAACATTATAAATGGCATTGGTGCCACTGAAGAGTGCCGCATTGCAAGCGAGGTATATAAATAATAACACTGTTCGCGGTATTGATCGGTTGATAAGTGTAGCGTACGACAATACAAGTGAAATTGTTGTTTTTATCAATTAACGACTAGCAGATGCTCTGTATTTCATTTACGCCGAATTGCGGGAGAGTTTTATTAATCGCTTATCAACTTTTGGCTTTCTTGTGATAAGTTTATTTTTGTCAATTTGACTTGGGCAGTGAACGACTAGCAGATACCCTGTGTTACAATTTTGAAAGAAAGCGTGACAACTATATATATTGATATATATAATAAAGGCACTTCTGGCATTAACTTTGAAGGTAAACTATTTCAGTGCACAAAGTGAGTGAAATCATTAACTGAATTCTATAAGTCCCGATTTGAAATGTTTTAATTAACAGTGAACATTGATGAATGTTACGAGAATAACTTGATAAAATGCCTATTTTAAAATTGAACGATTGATAAGAAAATAAGTTAAGTGTTGAGCATTTGCAAGACACCCATTGTTTTTGCATGCCACTACAGGGTATATTGCAAATCAATGCTTCAAACAACGAAGCGATAAGCTGCAACTGCTGCCTATGTTGCTTCTGTTTCAAGTTAAACTGATGGATGATGTCGTAAGCGTAATTCGGGGCAGATAAGGAAGCAATTAAATTGGCCTTAGACCAGACAAAGAGAGGTAGTGTTTGGGCCACAAATAATGTTGTAACACAGGCCAAAATACCGGCGAGTGGCAATAGCAGCAACGGCAGGAGGCACGTTACAAAGTAAAGGCGCATGTGGGGGGCGTCACGTAGCAAGCGGGGCAGACAAATGTGGGCATGGCTCTTATCTTATCAGCTCTGCATAAAAAGCAGAAACAGGAAAGAGCGCGAGAATCAAGACATATGTGACTGTGTGTGTGCGTGTGTGTACAAAATACTCTCGTACCCGTAATAATATAATTTGTAGTACATCTGTTACTTAAGCGCACATACAGTTTCAGTTTCGATTGTTGGGTGAACGCAGCAACAAGTGCCACCGGCAACAACAGCACGAGCAGCACGAGCAGCAACAGCAGCAGCACCAACACTTGCAACAGCTGTTTTTACTGAAGCGCAACAAGTGCCACGCGTAGCGTCAGAGAGAGGAAGAGAGAGAAAGCGAAGTGGAGTGAGAGAGGGAGCTGTGGCTGTGTTTAAGTATTGTGCGCTTCAATTAGTTTGTGCAGCAGACAAATTTAAATATAAATTCGCATTAAGACTTGCAATTTGATAAAATTAAAAAAAAGCAAAATTAAAGACACGACTGCCAACGCAGGAGAAGACGAAATAAATTCATTAAACGACTGAGTTCAATTGGCAGCCAGCGCATAAAAACAGCTGAGCAACAGGCGAAGAAAAGTGAAAGGCAACAAAAGAGCCAGAGGAAAATCAGGAGGGCAATCAGAGACACGAGGAAATGCTGCTCAAAGGCGTTCAATTGCTGCGCAACGGGTGAGTTGTAACTGTAACATATATCCACGTGTATATAGATATATAGACATATACACATACATTTATGGAGCATTAAGCGGGTCAGTGTCAGTGACTGTGGTTGGGGAGCCCAGCATTGGGAGTTAAGGCCGGAGGAACTGGCATTGTGTGGCCTACTTGGCTTACCTGTAAGCTTAACGTGGCTTATACTGATGTGCTTTTTAACGAATTAGAACTTATTGTTATTGGCTTTCTGTCTTAAGGGAGCTAAAGCTATTATTTTTGTTTTTGAGAATACTTTCCAAACACACTTTTTATATACACTTTACGATTATTAAAGCTACTTGACCTAAGTCATTGCTAGGCAATGAGAACTTATTGTAATTAGAAGTAGACTTAAGTCCGCTGATGCTATTACTTTTTGTTTTTGACAATAATTGCTTGCATAATTTTTTAATTAGAGATAACAGATATTTTGCAGAACGGAATCAGTCTGTCGACATCTCAATATCTCTATGAATTAAAAAAAAAGTAGATTAGAATATTTGTGTTAGATAAAGACCTATATTACGTAGAATCCGATGATGGATGAATTGGGTTTTGTACCAAGTTACAGCAAATAACCCACCATGGTTACTTTCTACATAAATATTTGCACTCGATGTTTATTTAAGGAAACTTAATTTACACACTAAAAGCGTCACGTGTTGTAGTTAATTTATTTTAAATTGCTTTGCCAGAATCTCAGACTTATCATTAGCAAACCACAGCTGTATTTTGCATTACAATTTTACAAAATAGCCTACCTCAAGAGCAAGCTATTTAATTTAAACGAAAATAGGAAATTTCCATGTTTAGCTCACACTTAACACACACACATACACTATAAATACACACACGCACAGCATCCACAATGCACGCATCAATGTTAATGTCGCAGATAGTCCCCAGATCAATGCACCCAAGTGGGGCACCGACAATAAAAACAACAACCACAACAGCAATAATACAAGCAGCACATTGCCAACCAACAGCAGTTCTTAAGTTCTCTCTCTCCCTCTCTCTCATATTCTTTCTATCTATCTCTCCCTCTCGCTGCTTTGTAAAAGTTTACACACATTGTGGTTTTATAAACAATTTTTCACGCACGCTGCCATGCCCATCCCCACCTCAGCTTCCCTTTTCCCAAGCATGTTTTATCAATGAACCCGTTCAAGCTATTCTGTTGCTGTGAAAACTTTTTTACCGCACCTGAAAATAGGCAACACTTTTATTTGATTTATTCTTATACAAATTCTGCTGCTATAGTTGACAAAACTAATAGCAAATATCTGTTGATAGTTAAAAGGTTAAAGTGAAATAAATTTGTAGTTGTTTAATAGTAGGACAACCTGTTGCCGTGATTAAGTGAACTTTTACATTTTCAACTGCCCTGCTATTGAAATTGAACTGATGTTCATAAGCGATGGTTTCAATATAGATTTGTGGAAATTCGTGTGAAATATCTACCCCAATAAATCGCATGCTAGAGTGTCAAAACTTAACAAACAATAGGCATAGCTTCCTCAAAAGAGATCCGATTTCTATCTCAAAAAATACGTATTCAGAAAAGGGCCACACCACAGCCATAACTTTGTCAAAAATGATACAATTCTCTAATCTTTGCAGTCACTTTAAGCTCAAGCAGCTGTATTTTAAAATCGTGCAGCATACTTTTGAGCATATTATTAAATATCAAATTTAACAACATGTTTTGAGCTACATAAATAAATCATTGCATTCTTTTGGGGGTACACAAAAGCTGCAAGAAATCAAAAGCATTTCGCTTTGTTTGCTTTGTGCTCCGTTCTTTGTTAGCTTTTGTAATCAGTCGCGTCTGGTTGTCGACTTAACCGCCACGCCCCATGCGAAGCAATACGCCCACGCTTGTGTAGTATTTTTGTGTTTTTGTTTTGGCTCCACTGAGGTCTCTCTGTCTGTCTCTCTGTCTATCTGTCTGTCTGTTTGTGTATGTGTGCGTGTGTGTATTGTGCAGGGAGAGATCGGCAAGCGAGGCTACAGTTGACCGACTGGTTTTATCTGCTGGTCGTTCTCTGTGTCAGTGTGAGTGTGTGTCAGTGTGTGTGCGTAAATAATAACAAATCGCTGCTGGTATTCGCTGGTGCTGCCTTTGTTTTTTTGAGGCCGCTTGACAACAGCGCCGGTCACTAAAAAGCCGAGACAACAACAGAAAAAACGAAAAAAAAACTGAAATCTTTTTGGCTTTTAGGTATTGACTTGTTTGGCTTTTGTTTTGGTGGCCGCTTTTGGTGTGGTGGCGTGTTTTTAACTAGTCTACCATTATAAATTCTTTGCGCGGGTTTCCTTTTCGCAAGCAACCTTTTTGTTTTTTTTGCAAGACAAAACAAAGCAACAGCTATTTGTTGGGGCTTTGGGTGTATCTGTCAGATACATTTCATACACTTGCGCAATCGATTGGCAGCTGTAGAAGCAACAGCGCCAATGTCTGACTGAACTCTGTGCATGATAACCTTAGACAACCTGAATGAAACGTCAACAACAACAACAACGAGGCTGTTGTTTTGGTTGTTGCTGCTATTGTTGTTGTTATTGACGTTTCGCATTGGAATCTATTTTGCTACTTAGCCGAGCCCCCCAGCAGTGAGCACGGCAAAAAAAAATATATTTCACCACAGAAATAGAAATACGAAAAAAAGAAGAGCAATCACAATAATAATAATAATAATACGTATTGAAATGGCACAATAATATTTATGACAAATAGATG
This sequence comes from Drosophila paracracens, assembly GCA_035044025.1. Taxonomy (NCBI): domain Eukaryota; kingdom Metazoa; phylum Arthropoda; class Insecta; order Diptera; family Drosophilidae; genus Drosophila; species Drosophila paracracens. The sequence continues at coordinate 171,211 of JAWNMN010000069.1, read as the reverse complement.
ACAAATAAAAAAAATCCCAAGATTCACATGCGTAATTTCCGGTTGTAGTTACATTTCGATAATATTTATGTTAACTTAAAAAGGGGACTTAAATTCCCATCTTTCAATTGACCATAATTTCTTATCGGCTAATTGTTTGTTTACAACATTCGCAATATTTTTGTTATGGTTTCATAAAATTCTAGCTTAGCAATAAAAAAAGATAAGATAAGAAATATATATAAATAGGAGAGTGGGATTACTTTTCGTTCGTTTTTTTCGGGTAAACACATGTTTCAATATAATTTTCGATGACGTGTTCGAATTATAGAAATATATATATATAACCGGATATACATAAATGCAAATTTAACTTCGCCATCCCGGAATTTATTTTGAACAGAACACCCGCATGGACAAAGTAAGGCGTAAATGTATACGTATTTGTTGCGTTACCTTCCACATAATATGTGTAATCTACACAGACCTGCAGGCGTTCTCACTCCTACGTTATTAAGTTCTTATCAGTTTGTCAAACACACACACACACACATCGATAGACAGTCATCTTCTGGTTGTTCGTTCGGACTTTGATATAGAGCTCATTAAAATACATTACAAAGAAAGGAAAAAGAAAAAAAAGCTGTCGCTAGTACTTACTAATAAGCACCAGTGTTAACTGGTTCTAGGACAGTTTGAGGGTCGGTTTGTTGACCTTGGCCTTGAGTGGGTGGCATATTTTTATTATGCCCAAGGCACCAATGCCCCCACTTAATCAGTTTTAATTTGTATAGAAAACTTTAGCATTTTGTGGGTTAAAAAGTTTTTCATTTGCTTGCCACGAAAACTATGCACAACAAATACAAGTTTTCACTGGAAATTTCAATGTGTGGCAACATTTAGTGGAGTTTGTTAACCTGGTGGCATATTTTGGTGTCTGGGTGATTCTTCGACATCATCTCAGGATGATTATTATTATTATTTGAGCATCTTTTCGAGCAAATAAATTGACAATTATTTTGTCTACGAATTTGAAGCGTTTTATTTTATTCAATGTTGCGTTTTATTTTGTACATATTTTTGAAGTAATTGAGGCACAAAATTAAGCTTTGTCTGTTTGGCCAAAATAAATGAATATATAGATGAATGTTTTGAATGAAATTCTGTTGGAAAATTGCGTGATACAATTATATATTTTTAAAATCAGTTCAGGAACTGCTGCTGTTGCTTATTGCTGATTGTGCAGTTAAGAGTATTCTCTAATGAATAGTTTTGTGACGTCAAAGCAGCTGTGGAAAAACCTTTGAACGGTCCAATGGGGCACAAAATCAACAAGCTTACTAAGTAACAAGCTGCCAGTTGAAGCTATAAAGCAATACGAAACTTTATTTTTAGAACAGGAGCTTAAATATTTTAATATGAGATATGTGTATCCTGTCCAAATGTGACTAACAAAAAAGAATGAAATATCACGAATCCTCCTCTCACACAAAGATGTCTTGAGAATTCAACCTGTAACCAATGTGGCAGACAATGAATTGTTGAAAATAATAAATTAACTAAAGTATTTCTGAGCTTATTACGCGACTCAACTTGAGCCACGCGACGTCATCATCAGTTTGTTGTTCAAACTGGTTCAAACTGGCGCTGAGAAACTCGTTTCATTTTCGAGTGTTTGCTTTTGAGTGCCGAATTCGATGGCCAGCTGATAAGACGACATTAATTATACGGGGCTACCCGTAACGTTTGTGTTTAGGGCTGCCCTTTGCTCGTCTCATATATATATATATGCATACATGTGTGTGTGTGTTTTATTTCGGCTGCTTCTAAGGCCAAGGCTAAGGGGGAGGGGAGCTCGAAGTTAATGAACTTGCTCAAAGAAAAAATTATAGCCCAGCCCTCCAATTAGGAATTAAAACGAACATCATTTGAAATTTTCTTATTTATGTGCTTATTATCAGCTGAAAAATCGAAGAAGAACAAAACCCAATTTGTGTTGCCAAGCATACCAAAATAAAAATGCCACGTCGAATATATATATTCATAAGTTCCCCTGGCATATGCAGATAGCAGTTGTCAAAGCTCTATAAATTTCCCACACACACATATATATACATATGTATATGTATATATACTTATATAAAAAACACGCGCCTGCTAATTTTCTGCGTATTCATTTTTGTGGCGCATGAAAATCTCAAATAAAAAAATAAAAAAAATGAAATAAAAATAAATAGATGTCACAAAAATAAATTCGCCAAAGCAATGACAAATAAAAAAAAAAACAGCAGAAAGCATTCGAAGTGTCATATCCACAGAAAAGAGCATACCCAGTACTTTAAGGGCCTAAAGTGAGATGATATATACGAAATAGAAATTAATAACTATGAAAGGTTTACAGGAAAAATGTTTAATAATATATATAATCTTTTATGATCCTGAGATCTATTTAGATACTTACTAGCAACAAAATTGCAGGGTATTTCATCACATAGTGCATTAATCTGCCACTTCTCAAAGGCCAGAAATGATTTTCTTTACAGAGAAATAACCAAAAGTATCTGTTGTCGAATCAAACTATGTCTTTCACTTCTACAGAGTATCTTTGAGCACATGCAATTAAATCAACTATTCAATTATTAGAGCACACAATGCAACTAGATGCAAGTACTATAAAAATGCAGTTGCCAAGAGCAGTAATACTAATGTTGATCCCATTCGCATTTCCTTTCCCAGACTTATCAAGCGTATATAATCGAACTTTAGTTTGTTTTCTTTTAAGCGCGTGGCATCCATCAAATTATCATGGAATAGTCTGTGCCAAATAATTAGCTACAAAGCTGATAGCGACCAAATCTGAAAATTTAAATTTAAAGTAAACAAAAACCAGCAGCAGGCAAGACAAGCTATACCCTTGGCTTGCTATGACTATGGTCAGTTCTTATCATTAGCAAAGTCATGCCACAAAAAACAGGCATAAGTAAATAAATACATGAAAATTAAGAGCCCCCATAAAACCGAAACTAAAACATTCCTTCAGACAACAAGTGGGAAAAGCAGCAGCAGCTGCTGAATCCATAGTAAATATTTAATCTGGGCTGGGTTTTGAGGTCTCTAGTGTTGGAATGCAAATAAACCAAAGAAGTTAGTAAAACAGCAAAAGTGAAAAGATAAACAAAACTGAAAAGCCGCCTCTGCAAAATCTCAATAAATGCTGTCAATTTGATAAAAACGACTTGGAAACATCAAAAGCAATTGTTAAAAATTAACATTAATTAATTAGCTACTTGCGATAAACGTCAATGACGAAAGGTTAGTTTGAGATAATCTCCCAAAATCGTGCAGATTGGCAACTAATTGCAACTTAACAGTATATACTTAAATGTATGTATTTAAATTAGGATAGCATATAGAGGAGCACAGACTGACTCCAGATGTGCATTGTTCTTTCGCTTGGTGGTCTGTTTCTTTCTTTTGTATGTATAAAGACTCCAGATAATCTGATTAATATAGTTCATGTATAATAGACGATTTAAATAGTAACATCACAGGCAAAGAAAATGTCTTTTGATTTATAAAAAATCCTTTTTAAATTATAGGGACTCATTAGACGACTGATGATTCAGGCAACTCTTCATAAAGAAACATAATTTCCATAAGCTGGAGACCTGTGTCACCGATTCCTTTGTGACTAAAATAAAATCATAACTTATGAATTTCTTCCTCTTAAAAAATATCAGTATTTAGATTTCAATTTAAGCTTAAACTTCTTTACTCAGAAGTAAGTTGCCCCACTTCTTGCTGTGGGCTCATTTTGGATGACATTCATAAAATGTGTATTATTTATGACACCAACTACGGCGACACTCTTATACACTCTACACAAACACACGCACAGCACACATGCATAGGGTATTTGATTAGCTAAACGCGCCGCTGGAAAATGCGCAGTTCCAAAAAAAAAAAAAATAAATAAAATATTGTCGTCTGACCGACTAAAAATGAGATTATATAAATGCGTGACGTCACCCATGGAAGGAGATCAAGTCGACCAATGAAACTAATAAACGATGGCGTGAGTAGTCCATGGACTTTGGACCGTCTGACAAATGTAACTAGTGTGGCCAGTGCCCCAGATGTTGCAAGATATGAGAGCTGATTAATGCGATAAATGTGGGGGAAGTACACTGCGAGATAGATAGAGAGAGAGAGAGGGGATATGTAAGCTCTTCCTGCTGTTGCAGAAAAATCGTCACTAATTGTTGGCCCTGATTAGCGTTTGACATTTCGATACATCAGCTGTTGAAGCAAAGCCAAAAAAGAAAGAGAATACAGTACAGAGACTAAATAGCAATTCAACCATAACAGAGAGCATAATATTTAAATAAAAGAGATTTATAAATAAACAGTACAGATGCCAAATGCTAGATGCTGATGAAACATTGCATCATTCAATTTAGTACTGAGTACAGCCGGTTCTCAGTCGAGAGACGATCTCCTTAAAGCAAACGAAAGTGACGTACTCATGACGCCTTCATTTATCTCTGTCTCTCTCAGTTGTGGTCACTATGCCTCTGCTTGGAGACAATTGAAGGTTGTCTCTCTGTCGCTGCCTCTGTTCGAATTGGAATCCCCCAAAAACTGAACCAGCTGTGCAAACGTCTGAGCAAGTTTTTCATAGAATTCAAACTAGCAAACACAAAACAATTAAGATAGAGAGCCAGGCGGGTATTCTGGACTGGGAGATGCTCTGAGAAGTGAAGCGATTTATGCAACATCTTGAGGCTGAATAAAATATACATAAATATAAAAAATAAACAGAGGATAACAATGATAAATGTTCGAACTAAGAACCCTGAATTCATCATTGATTAAGTGGAAATCTTTAAAATACAAACTTCTTTAAAAATCTTAACTTCATCAGGTATTAACCAGAGCAAGGCCAATACAGAAATGTTTCTGTTCTACAGAACTTTCTTATCAATATGTATTTAATATGGATTAAAGTGATCATTAAATTTTATTTCTGCTCACAACATGGTCTCAAGATTAGACTCTGAACTGTCTGTCTACTACAAAACAACTCAGCCAAATTTAACATAACTTGTACAATGCCTCGATAGGCAGAAACCTGCACAACCAGACAACAGCTGATTAGCCAGTTTGTATCTTACAAATTTTGTTAGTGTGTGGCACAACAACAATGACGGCGCCGGCGGCTCAACACCTTTTTTCCAGCAGCAGCACACTTAGAATACTAATTGCGGTACAGTTGTGCGCAAAACGCGATTAGCTCGAGAAAAGATAAGCTGGGTAGTTTTGCTGTGCTGCGACTTCAGGTATAAGTGTAAACCCTATTAAAAATCAGTTGGTTCTTCTTGCGCAGCGAGCACTACCTGAATACTCAACAGGTAGCAACAAACATAAAATCATATAAATACAAAAATAAATAGTAAGTCAATATTAAAGTTAACAAGAAGTACTTCAAGAAGTACTTTTCTATATGAAAATCTAATATATAGATATAAAAACGAAATCCAATTCAACGCTCTTCTCTCTGTTCTTATCACCCGTCCACAGGCTAGTTGCCACCTATCTATATAGATACAAAAACAAACATTTATTGAATGTGACTAACGTAAGAAGTAAAAGTACTTACAGAAGCACTTCAAGAAGTAATTCGATATATTTATTTGAAAACTATTTAAAAAACAAATAAACCAATTCAACTCTCTCTTTTCTTATCACTAGGCTAGTTGCCCCGCCCAAGAGCTACAATTTTCGACTGGTTTGTCGAGCGCTTTCCGTGCAATATGGCGATGCCAAGGCACTGACACCCGCCGTCCGGGATTATGTGGATAAGTGTGTGAATCTCTGTCAGCCGGAGCGGGTGCACATCTGCGATGGCACGCCGGCGGAGAGCAAACTGCTCCAGAGTCTGATGCTCAAGCAGGGCACTATTCAGCCACTCTCCAAATACGAGAACTGTTGGCTCGCTCGCACAAATCCCGCTGATGTGGCTCGCGTGGAGTCCAAAACATTCATCTCCACGGAGCGCAAGGAGCAGACGGTGCCGGTGACGGCCAAAGGAACGCCGGGAACACTGGGCAATTGGATATCCGAGAAGGATCTGCAGGCGGCGATTGGTGAACGTTTCCCCGGTTGCATGAAGGGACGCACCATGTACGTGATCCCTTTTAGTATGGGCCCAGTGGGCTCGCCGCTCTCCAAGATTGGCATCGAGATCACCGACTCCCCCTATGTCGTTGAGTCCATGAAGATAATGACGCGTGCGGGTGCTCCAGTGCTGCAGGTGCTCGAAAAGGGCGATGGACAGTTTGTCAAGTGTTTGCATTCCGTGGGCACCCCAGCGAATGGAGTCCAGGCCCACACATCTTGGCCCTGTGATCCCGAGCGCACCATCATCCTGCACAAGCCGGCCGAGAATGAGATTGTCTCCTATGGCTCTGGTTATGGTGGCAACTCGCTGCTGGGCAAGAAGTGCTTTGCTCTCAGGATTGGCAGCACCATTGCCAAGCGAGAGGGTTGGCTGGCCGAACACATGCTCATCCTGGGCATCACTAATCCGCAGGGCAAGAAGATCTATGTGGCAGCAGCATTTCCATCGGCCTGTGGCAAGACCAACTTGGCCATGATGACGCCTACGCTGCCGGGCTACAAGGTGGAGTGTGTTGGCGATGATATTGCCTGGATGAAGTTCGATTCACAGGGTGTGCTGCGGGCCATCAATCCCGAGAATGGCTTCTTTGGCGTTGCCCCTGGCACCTCCATGGAAACGAATCCCATTGCCATGAATACCATCTTTAAGAATACGGTCTTTACGAATGTGGCAGGTACTTCGGATGGCGGCGTCTACTGGGAGGGCATGAATGAAGCTCAGCTCAAGGATGTCACTGTCACCGATTGGCTTGGCAAGTTGTGGTCCAAGGAATCGGGCAAGCCCGCCGCTCATCCCAACTCTCGTTTCTGCTCACCTGCTGTCCAGTGTCCCATTATTGATCCAGCCTGGGAGGATAGCGCTGGTGTCCCAATCTCTGCCATACTCTTCGGTGGACGTCGTCCAACTGGAGTGCCCCTCGTCTACGAGGCACGTGACTGGGAACATGGTGTCTTCATTGGTGCCGCCATGAGGAGTGAGGCGACTGCTGCAGCAGAATTCAAGGGAAAGGTGATCATGCACGATCCCTTCGCGATGCGTCCCTTCTTCGGCTACAACTTTGGCGACTATCTCGCCCACTGGCTGAGCATGGAGCAGCGTGGCCAGTTGCCCAAAATCTTCCATGTCAACTGGTTCCGCAAGAGTGCTGAGGGTCAATTCCTTTGGCCTGGATTTGGAGATAATTCCCGCGTACTCGACTGGGTCTTTCGACGTGTGCAGGGCGAGGAGTGCTTCGAGGAGTCGCCCATTGGTCGATTGCCCAGCAAGGATGCTCTCAACGTAGCCGGAATCGAGGGCAACATTGATCTCAAGCAGCTGTTCGAGCTACCCAAGCAGTTTTGGCAGCAGGAGGTCAGCGAGATTGAGCAGTACTTTGAGGCGCAAGTGGGCGACCATCTGCCACGCCCCGTGGCCAAGCAGCTGGCCGAATTGAAGAAGCGCGTGGACAGCATGTGATGGGTTTCCATAGGTTATACCGGTAATCTTATATTTAATAGTTTAATAAAGTCTAATAAAAACGAGCAAAAAGCAAACCAATTTTCCTGTTTTTTTATTTTACTTTTTTATTATTTTATTATTTCAGATAAGTATTGGACGACAGTTTATATAGCTTTTAATAGAGTGATGACTTTTTGGATTCCTTTTTCCAAGACATCCGCATGGTCAAAATCGGATTAGTCTATCACTTGGCTGCCATGGTAACAATCTGACAATTTCTTTAGTTTATACTCAAACTCAAACTCAGCTGTAAATAATCTTGGGTATTTCGCAGATAGCTCTTTTGTTTTTCTTGTTTTCCTATAAAGTGGCAGTGAGAGATTGTGTCGGGAGGCCCGTCACCACAATTGGCGTAAACAAGCATATAAATTCATAATCGCGTTAACCTTTGTGCAACGTTCCCAATTATCAAGATCGTAGCGAAAACAAGCAAATAAAAAAGCAAATAATAACTACAAATTTGGCTTTTTGGTGCGATGATCTCGAAGAAAGGCAGAAAGCAGGTTTCCAATGTTGCCAAGGTCTGATTAAAAAAATTTAGTCATTTAGGTGGTGTGATTTCACAGCGAAAAGAAAGAAACGTTCAGCAAAACTGATAAGGCAGAGAAAGGGGTTTCAGATCCGGGTATCTCTTGGAAAACTACACCAAGTCTATTACCAAGTAAAACTACCTAAGAAACGGGAGATGATATAACGTGCCTGGAGGTAAACATCTGACTAAAAACTGACCTATAAGTACTTACTCATTAGAGCTCATATAAAGCGTGGTATTTTTAGTCTAAAAGATAAGTTACTCAAGTACCACTTTTTCTGAGTAAATGTTATCAAAAATGCTGTGTTGTTTTCATAAATGACTATTCTTGGGTTTATCTTTGATTTTCAAGATAAAATTAATCGTAAAATCTATAATAAAAAAAATCACATTTTAAAAGAATTTTAATTGTTAGCTACTGCATTTAACAATTGCAAATAATCTTCCAAATAATTGTGCAAGTTGTTGCTTGAGTAAAATTTGTTAAATAAGATCATTAGCTAGACAATTTCTAGATCCGGTTCACACTTAGAGCTATGAACTAAAATCACAGCTCAGCTCTATATTTAGAAGGTATTTTCATTCAATCTAGACGGGTCTAGGGGCTCGATTCGTGAGCTGATAAGTCGCAACAACTAAAGGAAATTTTTGCAATATATTTTTAAATATTTATACATATATATATTTATAATATATATTACATATACATATGTATATATATATATATATATATATATATTGGTTTTCATTATTATTTATTGATCCGCCAACTGATTGACGTAGACTCAAAATAATATTGTCATCCAACACGCTTATAAATATGTATAGCTATAGAAAGTCGATCTTTGCTTGTCGATTGGGGAATGGGCTCTGGAAAGGCCGGAGCCAGGGGTAGGGTAAGGGGTGTGAACACAGGCAGACAGCTGAATGCCGATGACGCTGCTGCTTATCAAGCTCAACTAGAAAAACAAGTCCATGGTTTATAAATAAAACACAGACAAAAAATGATTTCAGGAATTTTGTTTGTTTTTTTGCCCGTTTTAAGAAGCGCGTGGAGACTGTTCCTTAATAAAAACCTTAAACTGTAAATATGAGCTGCGTTATATAAGGATTTCAAGGTGAGCCAGTTCCTAAATGAGTTCAGTTTAAGGTCACTCACTTGAGAGGCTGGCCACAAACAACTGGCAAACAACATTTATTATTGTTGGGGAACCTTCATTTCTCCTTCCAAACACACGACGATGCAATATCTATTCTTGGGAACAACAAGAGTCATGTGAACGCCGTCAACTGATCATTCGCTGGCCGCTTTTCCATTCCATATGTATATATTATAGCATTATAGCACACGCTTTGTCTGCTAGATCATCACAAGTTTTCAGCGTCATCATATGGAAAATCGAACAATCATTTCTGGCACTCTGACAACAAAACACAAATGTTGACATGTGATGTGGCCAACGGGGCGCAATAAGGCGTAGGTGTGCGCGTCTGCCTAGCAACTACCGGGGCCGAGGGGTAGGACGGAAGGTACGATGGGGGCAGGCAGTAACTACGCCCGTTTTCCAGGAACAAGCGGGAAATTCCCATATATAAACAAAATGTGATTCCAAATTCCACAATTGTGATAGGGCAAAAAGGGAACAGCTGGCCTAGGGAGATAGGGAAAATTAGTAATTGTTGAGCTCATCGAGTATTCCTTCTATTTTTATAAATAAACTAAAACAGTTTTGAGTGATTGTCAGTGGGAATGCATATAGAGAGAAATGGGATGGAAGGGATCTGGGATATCATAAACTATATACGCTATCGGTAGGCAGGTAGGTGTAGTAAGAGTAGTAAGATGGCAGATAACATAGTTAGGTAGCTATTAATAGTTTAAGTATATACTAGTATTCATTCTATTTGTATATATTAACTATGATTGATGCTAAAAAAGAAGGGTAAAAAGTATCTGGTAAGTCCCAAGCTATATACCCCAAGGGGTAGGTAGTTAAATGTTGTTACTGCTAGATACATTCCTTAAGTGAGAAGATAAATAATATTATTAGGTAGGTTTACCATATACATAACTAAGTCGCTCAACAGATTTGGATACATTCCTTAACAAAATAAAACTATTATATGCTAAATTCAGAGGGGTAACGCAGACAAAGAGCGGCGGTTGCGATAAAAATAAATACTTTGACGTATATAATTGGTGGGCACGTCAAGTGTGAGCTATTTACGCACTCGACCGATATCCGATAAATAAATTCATAAATGAATAAACAAAATAATTAAATTAGCAGCGAAATCATAAATACCAACAAGTGTAGCACAAATAACGACAAAAAAATTACTCGATTCTTATCAAATGCCAAAATGCGCGTGCTATCAAAAATCATAACATCAAAAATGAATCGAGGCGAACAAAAAAAAGGAACACAAATAAACGAATAAAAAATGCCAAAACAAATACCAAAAATAAACGCAGCAAGCAAATAACAACAATGAGCTGTTGCCAAGCGGTGGCAACTTCCCCGACCACCTCCCCACACCCCTTGCGCTATCAACGAGCCGAGTGAAAAATCAAAACAATGCCGAGCCTCCCAACGAGCGGCCAATCAGCGTGTCCGACGAGTATGACCTGACAAAAGCGCGCGCGACTCAAAAAAAAAAATACGAAAAACGAGTGCTGCTTTGCCGAGGCGAGCCGAACGTCAGCCGATCGCGGCAATCTTGTTCTAGTCGCATCGGGCAGGCGCCAGCCGCGTCGTCGCCGCATGTATAAAAGGCCGACTGCAGCGAGCAGTTGGCATCAGTTACTCGTGGACTGAGTAAATGGAAAGATCAAGTGAAAGATTTAATTTCAGTGATCGTTTGATCAAATTGATATTTGACAAAAAACTTTGGAGAAACATATCAAAAGAAAAACGCACTTAAAACGCCAACAAGAACAAAAAACTAATTTCAAATTGTGATAATTTAATTGTGATACTTAACAAAAGTTAATTGCGTGTGCCATATTCCAAAGTCTATCAAAAGAACATTTTTTTTCTCAACTCTCTAAAGAAAACAAATAAGAAAAACTAACAAAATGCCTGAGCTCATTGAACAAAGCAAAATTATGTAAGTATGAGTTGCAACATGAATAAAATCCCAAACATACGCATCGAAGCCTCTAGATGCAGCATCTGCGTTGCATGCCCCTCAAAGTATTTTTAAATGCATTTCAAGAGAACTTTTTGACTGAAGCAAACAAATTTTGTGCGAAAAAAAATGTGTGTACAAAACACATAAAATCATTTTATTGGAAACAAAATTCTTTGAAATACCCAAAAATATGAAAAGCATTTAATGCTGTTGATTTTAAGTGTAGTTTTTATTACATAAGAACATAATATTTAGAAATAGTTGATTAAATCACTGAACCACTTCTCTAGCAACACTTACTCATCGTCTTTATTTCTCTTCCACTTACAGCTCCGCCAATGGTTGCGGTCTTCCCCAGCTGCACAAGCAGCACCAGGACAATTGTGGTCTCTATAGCCACATTCGTGGTATTCCCACCTCGTTTGGCGATGTCAGCTCGCTGACAGCCGGCGTGCGCAGCTTTGTCGAGGAGGCAGTTGCTCTCTGCCAGCCGGATCAGGTGCACATCTGCGATGGCTCCGAGCAGGAGAACAAGATGCTCATCAAGTCTCTGCTGGAGTCGGGCACAATTGTCCCGTTGCCCAAGTACGATAATTGCTGGTTGGCACGCACTAATCCCGGTGATGTGGCCCGTGTGGAGTCCAGGACTTTCATTTGCACCGACGAGCGTTCGGAGACAATTCCCACGCCCAAGGATGGTGTTAAAGGCACCCTTGGCAACTGGATTTCGCCCGTGAACATGGAGGCAGAGGTTCAGGCACGTTTCCCCGGCTGCATGAAGGGACGCACTATGTACGTGGTGCCCTTCAGCATGGGTCCAGTGGGCTCACCGCTCTCCAAGATCGGCATTGAGGTCACCGACTCCGCTTATGTGGTGGCCTCGATGCGCATCATGACCCGCATGGGCGCCGCTGTCCTCCAGCAGCTGGCCAAGAAGGAGGAGTTCGTCCGTGCCCTCCACAGCGTGGGCACACCAGCCAGTGGTGTGGTGGAGCAGGCCTCATGGCCCTGTGACCCCGAGCGCACTATCATCCTGCACAAGCCGGCCGAGAATCTGATTGTCTCCTATGGCTCGGGCTATGGTGGCAACTCGCTGCTGGGCAAGAAGTGCTTTGCTCTCAGGATTGGCAGCACCATTGCCAAGCGAGAGGGTTGGCTTGCCGAACACATGCTCATCCTGGGCATCACCAATCCCAAGGGCGTCAAGAAGTACATCACCGCCGCTTTTCCCTCGGCCTGTGGCAAGACGAATCTGGCCATGTTGAACCCCTCGCTGGCCAACTACAAGGTGGAGTGTGTTGGCGATGATATTGCCTGGATGAAGTTCGATTCACAGGGTGTCCTGCGTGCCATCAATCCCGAGAATGGCTTCTTTGGCGTTGCCCCTGGCACCTCCATGGAAACGAATCCCATTGCCATGAACACAGTGTTCAAGAACACTATCTTTACGAATGTGGCTTCCACCTCTGATGGCGGTGTCTATTGGGAGGGCATGGAGAGCAGTCTGGCGCCCAATGTCCAGATCTCCGATTGGTTGGGCAACCCCTGGTCCAAGGAATCGGGCAAACCCGCCGCTCATCCCAACTCTCGCTTCTGCACACCGGCTGCCCAGTGTCCCATCATCGATGCTGCCTGGGAGGATCCAGCTGGAGTGCCCATCTCTGCCATACTTTTCGGCGGTCGTCGTCCGGCTGGTGTGCCTCTAATCTATCAGGCCCGTGACTGGACACATGGTGTCTTCATTGGTGCCGCCATGAGGAGTGAGGCGACGGCTGCAGCGGAATTCAAGGGAAAGGTGATCATGCACGATCCCTTCGCAATGCGTCCTTTCTTCGGCTATAACTTTGGTGACTATGTGGCCCATTGGCTGAGCATGGAGAAGCGTGGACAGGTGCCGAAGATCTTCCATGTGAACTGGTTCCGCAAGAGCGATAAGGGTAAATTCATGTGGCCCGGATACGGTGAGAATTCCCGTGTGCTCGAATGGATGCTGCGCCGTGTCAATGAGGAACCCTGCTACGAGAATTCCGCAATTGGTCTGATACCCGCTGCTGGAGAACTGAACGTGGCTGGCATGCACGAACAGATCGATATGAAGCAGCTGTTCTCGCTGCCCAAGGACTTCTGGACGGACGAGGTGGAGGATATCCGCACCTATTTCCAGTCCCAGGTGGGCGCCGATCTGCCCGATAGCATCTACGCGGAGCTAAACAATCTGGAAAAAGGCGTTGCCGACTTGTAAATCTTGGCAAACAGAGAATTTATCACAAATACCCCAAAAACTCCCATCTTTACCCGCCATGCAACACACCTCATAAGCTTAAGCAAAGCTATCCCCAAGCTATAACCCACCCCCACCTGCCCAAGCATAAACCACATATATACTCTATACATATATAACCTGAAGACTATGCCCACAATATATAATTCTTCACTTAGTCGTTTCTATAGCATTTAAGACGCAGACTTCCAAAACTATTTATTGTATAAGCCTTTTATTTTAAGCTTACTTTAAGAACTGTATAAATTTTGAAAAAAATGAAAAACAAAAGAAAATCTTAGAAAAAAAAACCCAAAATGTATAATAAAACTAAAAGATTTTATCTCAAACAAAAATTAATTATGTTTTTATTCACTCATAAAAATGAACATGAAAATATTAAGAAAACAAAAAAAAATTATAGTAAAACCAAAAGATTTTATCCCAAAACCAAAATTAAATGCCTTTTTAAATCTCATTAAATACTTAACAAACAAAAAACCAAAAGAATATCATAAACAAACACAACAAATGTTGAGTACACAATGAACCCACATAAAAAAGAAAAACAACATAAAAAGTGCTCTTCAGTAAGAACCACAAAACAATTACACAAAGAGATAAAAACTTAGACCAAAAAAAAAAAAATCAAACATGCAAAAAAAACCCGCTTAAATGGTAATTAAAAAACAGCAAAGAAAAGCAAGAAAAAATAATAATTCAGCAAAAAGAGCAATAAAAAACATGCAATTGAAGTCAATGCAAAGACTTGACCACAAACCAACAAGGCAAAGAAGACACTTGATTTTACCAATGAAATACGTAAGAAAAAAAAAAAGAAAAAAATAATAATTAAATATTAACACGGAGACAAAACCAAAATGCTAAGCTGCAACATGCAATTGAAGTCAACCACAAATGAAATAAGCAAAACATAACTTTCAAAAAAAAAAAAAACACAACACAAAAAATGCTGCTCTTAAGCGAAGGACTTCCAGGCTGGAAAGAGCTTTTAGAGAGGGCAAGCTTTTCTTTCAAAATTGCCAGTGACTAAAAATGCAGCACCGACCGTGTTGCTTGCCACAGTTCAGCTCGAGCTGCGGGCGCGCTCGGTCGGCAGTTTATTGATTGTGCGGCAAAGCGTGTGAGAAAGACAGAGAAAGAAAGAGTTGTTGCAGCCAACGCTGAAGCGGAAACGGAAGTGCAGCAACAGCAACAACAACAGCAACTAAAAACTGTACAAACTGTTGCTTGGCTTTGGGTTCTAGTTGCAAGTGTCGTAACGCAATTAAGACAATTACCAAAGTTAACTTTTTGTGCAATTAGCAAATAAGTTTCGCCAACACCAAAAAGAGTCCAAAATGGTAAACATAAAACAAAAAAAATGTGTGTAAATTTGAGCAGTTAGACTGAGTGTGTTGTGTGTGTGTGTGTGTGTTGTGTGTGTCTGTAAGTCTGCTGTTAAGCTGCGATTTGACATGTTGATTTATGAGCTGCCTCGCGCCCTTTCCCACACTCGCACACCCTACCCCACTCCACTCCCTTCCCGCCACACACCCCTCACCCTATTTGGTTAACTTTTAGCTGGGATTAGTCCCGTTTGTATGCCTTGGCACTTGTTGCGCTTTATGCCTTCTTCCTCTGTTTCTGCGTCCTGCCTCGCACAGGACACTTGTTTAATTGCTAATCCTCGCGACAGAAACTTGCGACGCCAGACGCCTCTAATTATACCTGGCCACCCCTCACCCCCTCTCCACAAATGACGCGTTTAAAAGCAAATTGTTGGGGGTTTAGGGGCAAAAAGCAACTGCTTCTCCACTTAATATGCCATCAACATGAGATTTGCGCAAATGGCGCTCGCGCCAAGAATTATGTGTTGCAATAAAATCGATGGTCAGCTGAGGGGGGTGTAGTGGTAAAGGGGGGGAGGTGGTTGGCCAAGTGGCCAGGCCTGTTCTAATAACTAAGTTGCGAACGTGACTTTTGGCCAACAATTCTAATTTGAACTGACCAGCAATTGTGGTGCTGAACTTTCTAGTTCAAATGGTTGAAGTAGTTCACTAGTTCATTTGAATTTTATTGGATACGATTTAGGTTATTTAATGGACTCTTTAGTCAGGTGTATATCTCTTGAATCAGCACACAAAGTGCGATGTTGATCTTAAGAATCAAAATTTTCATTTTTAAAGTTTAAGTCCAAACAAATTTTTACTTTCATTCAGTTAAGACAAGATTTACATTTATTTAGTTCAAGCCAAAAATGGTTCTCTGATTCAGCAACCGATTTATATATGAATTAAGTAGGTATATCTTATATATATATTTCTTGTGTTGCATGTTGCATGGTGTTGAGTCTAAAATGGATCAATTGCTTATTTGTATAATTTCTTTTTAATGTTGAACGAGAAAGTGGCTCAAACACCAACTAAACCATTTAAATGGTAATCAGTTAACTAGTTCAGTCGATCAATAAGTTCAATTGAACTTAATCGGAGCGTTTTGTTGCAACACTGACCGATGGTTTGCACTCTGGTCTGCGCCACTAAATAGACTACACTTTCTTAACGCTTCTGGTATATTGTTTGATCCTAAGTGTTTTATGGACTTTTCTTGTTTATGTTTTAGCTATACCAATGCACACAGACACACACACACACACGCAGACCAGCTAAAACACACACTTGGTTATAGACGCATTTATTTTTACAACGAACGCTAATTCTGCCAGCCAAGTGCTGGTCAGAGGCGCAACTAAATGGGGCGGGTGCGGAGAATGGCGACAATTTGTGGTGGCTGGGATAATATTTATGTTTGCTTAGTATAAATGAGTAAGTGTGTGTAAGTGTGTGTGTGTGTGTGTGTGTGTGTGTAAGTGTATGGGTGTTAAATGTGTGCTTAACGGGTGCGGGCATGTAATTAAGCAAAGTTTACTTAAAAGGGTTGTCCATTCAAAAGCGGCAGGCAAAACTAGCTGAAAGGAAGCCACAACTTAATGACTACGTAGAAATGCACTCGGGTTCATTATACGCCGTAAATGCCACACTTGGCAAAAAAAATTGCCATTAATTTAGAAAATTAGAAAGTTTGTCTGCAGCTCGGACTTAATTTCTAAATATAAGAAAACATTTTACTAAAAATTAGAAAGGTTTGCCTAAATCCACAATCGCAAAAAGAAAGTTTTTTTAGTTTTTCGAAATGTTTTTTATTTGCACAGATCAATTTTTTTAAACTATGTAAAATGTTTGTATATGTGGAACAAAATAATATTGTTTAATAATAATACTAGTGATAAAATAGCTAATATAAAACGTAGAAAACAACACCTTAGATTCTAGAAAAATTCATTCTGAGATTAAGAAAACTACACCTTTGTTTTTAGAAGTGTACTTTTTGAATAATTTCGAAAGAGTTAACGCTGACGTTTTATTTCGTTTTTATTCTTAGTGTAGAATATGGGCTCGAGGGATGTTATGTTTATAATATAACACAAGACACACACAGAAGTTGATCGGTGCAGGTCAGCGTCATTTTAACCTTTTGCTGGATGCCTAACTGGTTCATCTGCTACAACGCGTAATACGCATACAAATTACATCTGTGAGTCAGACGGAGTTGAGATGAGTTGAGTTGAGTTGAGTTGAGTCCTTCAAATATGCAAATCCCTTTATCACGCTCACCCTTTGTGCTTGCGGCTGGCTCCTTTGTCTGTACCGGAATCCCGTGCCATCCGAATTAAATCAGTTTCAGTTGGTTTTGGTTTTGGGCGCTGGGGTTATTTTCTATCAAATCGTATGCAAAACTCTGATACACTTCATTCGCATCTGAAATAGCTCTATTAAATACACTCTATGCCATTTCTGCTGTGCCCTTAAAGACTTATTTATCTGCTCGCCACTCAATGTTCTTGCTTTTGTTCGTGTTTGGTTAGAAATTTGTTTAATGTGGCTAAAAACCTTTGCTTTGGGCCCAAAAGGTCAAATGTCGGGGCAACAATTTGGTTTAATCAGTTGATTGCTGTTAACATTGTTAGAAAAGAAATTCTTTTGATTATTTGCTGCTTCAATTTTTGCTTTTAAAATAATCATTTTTTCATCTGCTAAGGGTTAAATATAATAATATAAAATATAAAAATGCGATTGTACAGATTTTCTTTATACTTTTACACCCCACAAGGAAAGTTAGACTGAATCAACCTTGACAACTTGGGCAACACAAAAAGTGTTGTTACTTTGCATGAGTTTTTATTTATTTTTATTTATTTTGGGGTTAACTGTTGCTTCATTTTTTTAGGCGGCAACGGCAATCCGATTGGCTGATTGATTGATGGACTGATTGTCCGATTGCCGTAGCAAATTAACTTTTTGTAGGAGCCAAAGCCAGGGCTGAATATCCTTCGGAAATGTTACAATTATGCTTGAAACATATAAGCGGCTTCTATTTTAAAATCCATTCGGCTGCCTTTTCAATTCAGTGAAACCCAATGCTATAAGCCACAAATCTGTTGCTGGAAATTGAGTAAGGGGTGGTGGTGGTGGGTTGGTGGGTTGGCTACAACATTCATGCATAGACAACACACACATAAGGGGCAAATAGAAATCCGAAACGAAGACCAGTTGACGGTTGAGAGCCGGGTTTAGTTGGGGCTTGGGTATTTATTTCACAGATGTGTTGCTGTTCTTGCTCTTGTTGTTGTTGTTGTTGTTGTTGTGCTGCTCCAGCCAAGACCAACCCCGTTGGCCATGACGATATTCTATTCAAACATTTTTATTATTATTATTCAATGCATGTCGCAATTGTGCACCTTTGTTGCAAAGTCAGGCCAGGTTCCGTATCTTCCAGGCATTGCTCAGCAATCACTTTGACAGAGTGTCGATCATAACTACTACAATTGAGAATAGTACAAAAAGATATATAACAAAGGCACTGTGTTCTTGTAAGAGCATGCCTGTTTTTCAGCCATAAAATATATACCATAAAAGATATACTCTTCCATATACTTATTATGCTAGACGAATGTTTTGCATACAAAAAAAATGTGTAAACTTTTAGCCATAAAAAAATACATGTGCTGCGAATGATATAATCCTCTTTAAACTTATTATACAATACTATATACTCATTGTTGTACATAAGTCAGTTTTCAGCTATGAAAAATAAGTCTGCTCTAAAAGTTATACTCTTACTTAGAGCGCAAATCAGCTTTTCGTAATTTATAAAGAATTTTTAAAAGATTTTCAGCTTAAAACAATATTTTCCAGATTTTAAATATTTAAGATTTATTTCTTTTTTTTACAAAAAGGAGTGCAATACTTTTTCCCTTCAAGCTGTCAAATAAAACTGAGCCATAATTCAAAATAAGTTTGTCTGACAGTTTAACTTTGCATATAAATAAAAAACCGTCTGAAAAATTGCTAGTAGACAAATTTGACAGCTTTTGTTTTATGAAGAAAATTAACAGTTGTTTGCTTACACATCTATGACTGTTATATTTAAAATAACAAAACATACATCTCACCATAAAAACAGTTGTTTGTTTGTGCAACGCAACAATTAAAATTCGCTTAGCTTATGCACACACACACACTTATACACCTTATGCACATACACACATATTCGCAACGATGGTGTTCAAATAACAACAGGTACCATAAAAACATCTATACATACATATACATATATATACATATGTATGTGTGCATTTAGTATATATTATTTGCTTAACAATATGAACACGTATAAAAGCTTTGTTGTGTGGGATTATCTGTGTGTGGGTGTCCCACTATTTGTATGGAGCTCAATGTATATATGTATATGTACAATAGGAATTTTAGCGAGAGATGGTCAGGTGGCAAAAGCACTGCGAAAAGCAATGGCAACAGTTGGGATTCCAGTTACGAGCAGTGCGGACAGTAAAAAAAGAAGCAAAAAAAGACAAAAGCAGGAGCTGAATAGGACTGCCACCCAACCATTTACAGCTGGATGACAATAAAATGAGACTAGATTTGAACATGTAAGTGACGCGGCAATTCTATACAAACAGGTTTGTTTTTGTATACCCTGTAAACATGTGAGGCGTGGAATGAGGGCAGCAAAGAACTGTGCGTGTTATGAAAAGAAACTTACTTAGACGAGAAGATGGATTAGTTGACGAAAAGTCTTTCGAAGAACTTTTCCACATATGTAATATGTTCATATAGGGAATATATGGCTCTTCCATAACATTAACTTATTTGTAAGTATGTCCAACGTTAAACAAAGCTGAAGCCTTCAAGGATTAGTAAGATAAGAACCCGTTCGTCAGAGGTTTTTCCATACATACATAATCTGCATATAAGGAATATAAGCCAATTCCAAAATAAATATTTAGATATTCCATATCCTACCAACTTTCATCATAACAAAGCAAAACCAAACTATAATCTAATTCACAAAAATAAATTCCTGAATCTAGCCACTTCATACGATTACAGGGTATCACTTTGTTGTGTTTATTATCATTGGGACTTACAGACAGTCATAAAAGTATAGTACAAATTGTTGTTTTGTATCGTCGTCTTGGCGCAACAATCAAAACAAAATCAATTAACATCTGGCCTCCAGAACTTTTGCTCTTCTTCTTTTGCTTTTCAACTGGAAAATTCTCAGCACAATTTCGAAGCATTACCTGCTGCTGCCAAAAAAAGAAATGAAGCAACTTAAACTGAGCAACTTTATCGAGGCATCTGAGTCAGACGCAGCCACCGACTTGGATCAAGTTGAACAAACTGCTGCAAAAGTGCTTCGCAGCAGAGTTCTTGAACAAATCTTTTGTAGCCAATACACAAAAGTTGTGCGAGTGTGTGTGTGTGTGTGTGTGTGTTAGATTATGTGTGCCTGAGTGTGTGTAAGTTGACAGTTTGTTAAGCCAAAGCCAGGTGAAAGACAAACATTAACTTTTTAGACACGGCGAGCGAAAAGAACTGTTGCATGCTACATGGCTCAGCAGAAGCGTGCAACAAAAACGCTTCGACGGTGTTGCCGCGGGCAAACGGCTGGTCGTGGAAAGGGTGTGGCAAACTGGGGGCTAGCCGCAGCCACTTGTGCGGCTGTCAACTTAAAGCGAGATGAACGCACATTTAATAACAATTTGCTGACACACACACAAAAGCAGTGAGTATGCTAATATTGGGCTGTAACCGACCAAGTGATACTCTAATCAATGCAAAGAGAGTTTTTACAAATTTATGCCTGTGGAAAGATTTGATAACATTTCCCAATAATAATCGTGCCAGAAAAGTGCTTTCAACTTTGAGAGAAGAATTTAGAGATCAAACCATGGCTAAAAAGATATGGTTTGGAAAATTGGCAGCCATTGCCAACCATTTTTTATGGTACATAAATTCGACTAAAAAATATGTTTCCAAATTAAAATGCAGTCCTAATCTAGATGACAAACCATGTTCAAAAAAACATTGATTATGAAAATCGACGTAATTTTCACAAATTTATGGCAATACAAAAATTGTAGTGTATACTGATTTAGATTGGGAAACAGAGTAAAAGCAGCGCATACACAGAAATGCCTGGGTTTGCCTGCAAGGCTTTCAAGCTGATTTATGGGCGTGGCAGTGTGTGAATTTGTTCTGGTGTATTTTATGGGTTTTTGTTTGGTTTTATTGTAGTTTTCATTATTTTATTAAATAAAGATAAAGTCATAAATTATGTTAGTGTGTGTGCATGTGTGTTAGTGTAAGTGTGTGTTAGTGTGTGTGATGTGTCTGCATGTGTTTGTGTGAGTGTTGAGTAATGACCCGTGATATTTACACATGAGTGACATTCAACTTACAGCAGCGACAGCAGAAGCAACAGCAGCAGCAGGAGTAAGGTTAACCTGAGCCCCGATCCCTGCCAGAAATTGGTAGATATGGCACAGCAGCAGCACAGCTGGGATGGCGGCGATGCCTCTGGTTATGGCAGCAGCAACCATGGACATCCACGCACACACACACAGGCACACCCGCATGGACATGGCCACAAGACACCAGCGCGGGCTGTCAGCAATCCGTTGCCATATAAAGGAGCCACACCCAAATCGCCCAGGTGAGTCCGGTTTTTAATGTGCCGTTATTTACTTATTTGTTTATTTACCATCAACTAATAGTAACTAGTAAATAGTAACAAATATTTATATTATTTCTGGGGGGAAAACATTATTCAGTGGCCAAAAGGCTTAAAAGTTGTTAATGATAGAAATAAAGGACGCTAAATTTATTAGATGATAAATTCTATTGTTATCACGGCAGAATACTCAAAAAGGTTCACAATTAGTAGTACAGCGCTTAAGAGAAAGTCTAGAGGGAACATAACAATTAATTCATAATGAGGGTATAAATAATAAGGGTCAAATTCCTTCGACCAACGCTTAATGAAGCCAAAAACTTGACAGGCATTTTATCTAAGGCTTAACTCAGATTGAGTCTCCGCTTGGAGTAAAACAGATGTATGAGATACTGTTGTCCTCAAAGATTTTCGAATTCCTTGAGACATAAGGTAGTTCCACATATCATTTATTGACCTTAAGATTTATTGGTTGATCGAAATAAATTAAGATTTATAACTTTGTATGAAGATAACCATGAATGCAACAACTTAAATTAAAAACAGTTGATCCAGCATAGCCACGACTTTTCCTAACTCTTTCAGAACCTACCATCCGGCACCGCCTTCGGTGTATGCCACGCCCACGCAAACGGGCTACAGCTACGGCTACGAAAGCTATGAGCCGCCACGGAGTCCAAAGATAACAACATCCTACGCCAACGATAGCTGCGATGAGCCGAGCATCTCGACGCCCTCTTCCTACTACCAGACGCCCAACTCGGGCTCCACGGATGACTCCGCCTCGCTGCTGAGTGGCCATGGTATGTCGCGGAGTCCGAAATCTCCGTGTCAGTTTGTATTCGATGCCGTCAGTCCGGGTGGCGGCGACACTGAGCCGTCGGGCATGAGTCGTAAATTTGAATACTATGAGCCCATCTCACCGGATGATGGCTCGCTGTACTATGAGCCGCCGAGTTCGCCACGACGACAGGGTTCCAAGAAGCTAATGCGATCGGAGCAAGTGCCTCATGTGACCACAACGGGAGCGAATGGAAAACGACGTCGCGATGAATGGGAATTGCCCGTTATAACCAAAATCGATGCTCGCTGTCTGAATGCTGTTGCAGAAAGAGCCAATTACGGTGCAGGTGGTGCAGGTAGTGCAAGTGGTGCAGGTGGTGCGTCCGCTGGTGGTGCTTACTACAACGTTAAGCGTGACTCTTGCGTCACGGAGTGCACACAGCTGTCCATGGAATCGGCTGATACGCAGCAGACACAGCACACAAACACAACAACAACGAGCTTCAGCTATACGGACACCGATGCCGGCACAGTGACCACCAGTGAGTTGCAACAGTTGCAGCGTCAGCGTAGACATGCCATCAACATCACCTCGAATCCGGGCTATCAGGTGTTGCACAGTTCACACTCCACACTGGATCGCACCTGTTCGGATAGCGTGGTGTCGTTGCGCTATCGCAAGTCCACCAGTGATCTCACCCAGGATGCGGAGCATGAGTTGAGCGGCTGTAAGCCGGCAAAGCCGAAACGGGATCAGGTTGAGTATAAGCCACGGCGGCGTGGTAGCTCCAAGGGTGGCCTGGCCTATTTGGCCAGTCGCCGCAGTTCGCGTGAATCGATGAAGAGCGCCTGCTCGAATGCTTCCATATTCTCCAACGATGACATCGGTCCGTTGGCCTTCCAGAGCTCAAATCGTGGTCGACAACGTCGCACTTCCAATTTTCTAGAGTTGCCAGGTGAGTGTGAGAGAGAGCCAGGAATTAAATCCATCATCTCTCCGTTCAATCCCTCAACAGTACCGGATCACATTCGTCCGCGAGTGTGCTCACTGCCGGAACGGCCGTACAATCCGCGTGCCAGCGATGATCTCTATCGTCTGCGTCACTTCTCCATCAGCAAGGGAAACGTGGTCAATTGCGGGGATTCGATTATATCGAGACGTTCCCGGAGCAATACCAGCGTCAATTCCACCAATAGTCGAGCGAGTGAGCGTTCACCTTTTGAGGGTAGCTGCTGTGGTGGCGCCTATGCGAATGTGGATTCGCTGCCCGCCTCGCCGGATGAGTCGGAGAACATGGATCCACCTCCGCCGGCTCGCTATCGTGTCGTCATGTTGGGCGATGCGGGCGTGGGCAAGACAGCACTCGTTAATCAATTTATGACTTCGGAATATATGCACACATACGATGCCAGTTTGGGTAAGTGAATAATCCTTGCGAGCAACAAACTTCTCCTGGTTTGTGGCTGCTACCCTTCTTTTTAGCTGGAACCTATGCGTGTAAACTGATCCATATGCCGATCCCATGCCGCCTAGTTTCCACTTGCGTCTATAGAGTTTTAATTCTAATCCGAGTTTTAGACGATGAGTTCGGCGAGAAGACGGTCAGCGTTCTGCTCGACGACGAGGAATCCGAAATGGTTTTCATCGACCATCCCAGTGTGGAGATGAGTGTGGAGAATTCACTATCCACGTACGAGCCGCATGGCTGTGTTATCGTCTTCTCCGTGGTGGACAAGGGCTCCTTTCGCATTGCCGAGGAGATTATCAACTATTTGTGGCAGGAGAACTACACCAAGGATAAGGCCGTTATACTCGTGGGCAACAAGGCCGACTTGGCTCGTGCTCGGCTTATCACGTCACAGGGTGAGTAATGGTGTTGCACCAAATGGGGATGCGGGTTTCTCGTGCTTTCGAGCGTGACACGAAGAAATTTGAATTCGATTCGATTAATTGTAATTATGAAATAAGAGAAGCTTTGAGTACTGAAAAGTTTCCACTTGAGTTAATATTACTCAACAATCCAGTTTCTTAAGCTTAAAAAAGGACATATTCATTAAATACTAGGATGTTCAAGAAATTTAAAAATATTTCGCTTGTGGAATCTACAAACAAAATTAATTAATTAAAATTAGTTAGTCGCCTTTATTTGTAGACGACTTAAGTCTTTCACAACTTTCCTCATGAAATTCAATTTAAATTGCGTCAAATATATTAATTTGTTGTTTAAATATCGTAAATTTGCAGTATTGATTTCACTTCTGC
The DNA here is from genome assembly GCA_035044025.1 of Drosophila paracracens. Taxonomy (NCBI): domain Eukaryota; kingdom Metazoa; phylum Arthropoda; class Insecta; order Diptera; family Drosophilidae; genus Drosophila; species Drosophila paracracens. Next base: position 146,484 of record JAWNMN010000069.1, on the reverse strand, counting down.
CGTCTCAAACCAAAAAACTGAGCTGTTTTACGCCGTTTTTTATGAAGTTTTTTTTTATTATCGATAAACTTTTTTCGATCTAAAAACAGACTTTAAAACAATTCAACTTTTATTCGTTACCAAAACGAAACCGTATACGCAAAGCAATTAGGAATGAATTCATAAACTTTTGAACATTTATGTACCTGAACCGGAACCGGAACCGGAATTTCAATACTATTCGGCACCCTATTTGACACCCTTTTTAATACCGACTGCGACACGTTTTCATCGCTAGGTGTAAGAACTTTTTGTGACTGGTTGTTTCTGGTTGGTTTGCCACGTATTAATTATGCTTTCTCATTTCTCAATTTCTCGTTTCATGTTTCATATTTCACTTTTGGCCAAACAATTCAAACAACACACACACACACACGCACACACACACGCACACACACACAGAGGGCAAAACATTGGCCGCATCACGCGACGCCAAATTTATTGAGACGTCCAGCGGCATTCAGCACAATGTCGATGAGCTGCTCGTCGGGATACTGAAACAGGTAAGACGAGGAGAATGATGTGGTTTGGTTAAGGGTGGATTGGCTTTGCTGTTATTTAGGTTTAGGTGCGAAATACACGCAACTCATTGATGCATGCGAAAATTGTGCAGGAAATAACTAAAATGGATTTGTGGCTAAAATGGGTTGCGGGCTGTGGACGGTTACGCGCCGTTACACTAATTAATGAAAATTGAGTCGACAGGGCTAGACGGTCGGACGTCGAGTTAATGTTATTAAAACTGAAACATACACTCAAAAAAAATGTTGATTTTTTATGTTGCTTATGTTTTATTTGTCGATTTAGGGCAAGCCTTTAAAATTCTTAGAAATCAAGAAAAATGTTATAATTTTCAGTGCGATTTTCTAAAATTCAGTCCGGTTTTTGATTTAAGTGTAGTAAGTTTCACATTTTCCCCCTTAACACTCACAATTCCATTGCAGATGCGTCTGAAGGAGAAACGCGAACAGAAAGCGACCTCATCGAAGATGAAAACCTCGCGAACCCACATCTCGCTGCATCTGGCCAAGGAAATCCTACAAAAAATATGCCTTAGCGACATTTCCAAATCGAAAAGCTGTGAAAATCTTCACGTGCTATAAAACAAAAAAAAAGTCAAGAATAAATAAAAAATAGAATCCACCACCTAAAAACAAAAGTGCTACAAATCAAATAGCAAAAAAAATAAATAAGAAAAACCAGAGCTAAACAAAAATTATTTTGCTAGCATTTTAAAAGAAAAAATATTATATACACATAAAGTACATATGTACCTCCACATAAAGCCCATATATATATATATATATATATATACACAAATAAATAAATATATATATATATTATATAGCCAATGCTCAGCTTGCATTAAAACTGTTTTGATGTTCTCTTTTTAAAGGCATTTTTACGAGTATTATAAACATATACAAATTATTATGAATGTTGAGACAAAAAAAAAACCAACAAAAAAAACCCAAAAATATTACAGCCAATTTTCGTGTGCAATATATAAACCCATAGTATGTGTATGTATATGTTTGAGTGGGTGTGTGTGTATGTGTGTGTGCGAGTGTGGTTCAAGAAAGTTGAGAGCAAACACTTTGCAAAAGATGTTGTCAAATTTGTGTCAGGCGAAACGCACTCAAGTTCTCTGCGGTTTAGGGCTCATCTTTCCTTAGGTGTCTGGGGAACTTGACAAGCACTTGAGCAAACTTTAATTGTGTTTCCACATTTTTGTTATTAGCTGATTTGTCTGTCATAGGGCTGGCATAACTTTGACACGCAAATGAGTAAATATACTCAAATCACATAACTTGTACGACAAATACTTTTCAGTGTTGGAAATGGGGTCATAATTTATTGGCTTTAAGTTCAAAATGAACGCTTTTCAATTTTTAAGCAAGTAAGATTGCTGTAGTCGAGAGTGGTCGACTAGCAGATAACCTGAACGCAGTTTTTAAATACACTAATTGGTTCAATATGATCATAGGATTTGGTGCCCACAATAACTAAATTTATTTTACCAATTGTTTAATTCTGTCTTTGATTGTTAGCGATAATCGATTCTTCCATTCCATTTCAATTCCAATTTAGACTTTTTAGCTCTTTTAGTCTATGAGATTGACAATTTTATACAGACGGACAGACACACCGATGAACAGGGCTAGATCGACTCGACTGTTTATATGTATAATATATATATACCTAATCGAGTCGTAGAAGTCGCCTTCTGCTTTATATACTTTTGCATACCGTTATCACAATTTTTAATAAGCCCCAAAAGTGTTTTGGTTTTGTGAATGATTTGAAATCAGAGCGAAAGCAATGTTCTAGTAAATTCCAGCACCTTTTTGACCTAGCTGCCGAGATGTGATTGACTCTTGGCTGCCGCTCAGCGCTCTCCGCTCAAGCCACAAGCCACCTTTTTTTTCACATAGTACGTCGCAATTATTGAATGTGGCATGTGCCTGATGCGGTCAGGCCCCCGTTAAGATTGAAAGATTGTGGCCTATTTGTTTATGGTGTACATTTTGATTAAGATTAAAAGCCAGACACGCAGTTATCGGCAAGAGGCGAGCGCCTGGCCTTGGCATAGCCACCAATTTCTGGCACCTACATATTTGGGTAGTGTCTCGAGCCACGCTGATAAGTCGAAGCATATTCGAGGGGAAAGAGTATTTATAAAAATGTCGCTCACACATATACATATCACAATTTGTACGCATTAATATTAAATTCGTATATTTCTATGTGTTCCATGCAATGCAAACAGTAAAAACATCATTTTCAATTCAATAATGTGCTGTCAATTTTTTTCTAAAATGAATGAAAGTAAAGAACAAAAAAAAAAACAAACATAAATATGCTTAAAGTATATATATAATCCAGCAACAGAACAACTATATAAATGTTTTAAGATATTTTACATTTTTAAGTGTGTATTTCACTTGTACTGTATATTTATGGTTAAAAGCTCCTTTGAGTAACTTAGATTACAAGCTTAAGATATACATACATACATATATATAAATATATTTTCAAAAAAAGCGCCAAATATATCAAACAACAAAACTTACTTGAGACTTGGTAGCTAAACAAAGAAAAAAAAAATAAACACACACAAAATGAAATCTCTTCCAAATCAAGAAAACAAATGCAAATGAAACTCATATCGGAATGACTGTTAAATGTTGACTGTTGTTTATTAGCTAAGCCTATCAAATGTTACTAAATTTAGAAAGGAAAACAAAGTAAAGAAAAACAAAAAAAAAAAACTCTAGATATCTATACATACAATCCAAATATATATATATATATATTTATTTATGTAATTCTCTTTTAGAATATCTAAATGCGAAAAAAGTATTTACACTGCTGTTTCTCAAGAAAAAACAACAACTCTTAACTCTATAAGCTTAGAAGTCTATTTTTAGGTATTAACGGTACCTGTACACACACACGGACACACACACATAGAGCATACTATTTTCATATGCGAGAGTAGAACTTAGGCAAGGACTTTGGCTTTTGTTTATCCTTCACTCACAGCTTTCTCGAGTGCACTTTATCATGCAGGCAGAAAACACACACTCACACAACACAGGCACACACGCTACACTACACGTATGCAATGCTTCAACTCTCTTGTTTATTCGACTGCAGCTGAAAATTACAAAAAAAAAATACATCAAATGAAAAACATACGAAAAAGTTTCGCCTTGCTCAACTTTTAATTTGCAGCTGTAAACTTTTACCACAACCCAAACAAGAACAACACTAAAAACAAAATAAAAAATTAATAAAACAGAGAATATATATTTGTGAAAATAAATAAGCAAAAGAGTAAATCAATATACATATATTTATATATACATACATGTATGTATATAAATGTGTAGGCCAGGCGTATACGCAATCTATATCGCTTTAAATTTGATTTACGCAAAACAAACCAAAAAAAAAAGAAAGAAAAAGAATATGAAAATGAAGGAAAATCTCTCTCGCTAAGCATAAATTCAAATCAAAGCAAACTCAAATGCCCACCGAATTTATTGTGTACTCTGACACAGATACATACCTATAGGTATGTGTATGTGTATATATATAACTAAAAACAACATTTAAACAATTGTCTAAGTATTCAATTAGCTATCTAGGATTTTATTGTGCTATCATAAAAGAGGGCCAAGCTCACAATCAAAGTGGCAGCGAGCAGCGCAGAGAGAAGCGCAGCGAGAAGCAAAGCGAGAATTGGTATTGGTTTTTGTGCAAAATAGAAAATAATCCAAAATTTAAATAAATAAAATAAGATTGATTGATAAGAAAAAGAATTGAAGGAAGCATCGTAACTTCTTTATATGTAAATGATGCTGATTTCTATTCTGCCCGCTTTGAGATGAGAAGTTAAGCAAGCAGCAAAGAATAACAAAACTTAATATTTTAGAAGGAACTAATTTTGTACTATTTTTGCAAAAGTACGGTGTTTGATGCGATAAGTGCAGCATAAGCTGCAATGAAGTAAAACACTTCTTCAAAGCGAGAAGAATCCAGTTCAAAATACAAATCACAGCGAGAAAATTACGATATTTGATGAGATAAGTGCAGCATAAGTTGTAATTAACACCAGCTTCAACTTGAAGCGAGGAGCATAGCAAAATGCGATTTTTTTTTGTAATCACAGATAGAGAAGCATAAGCTGTAATTAATTTCAGCTTCTCGGCAAAGCGAGTAGCATCAGGAAAAGAGATAACTTTTTTTTGTGATGATGAGCTTCCATTAAATCACAGATAGCTTCCTCAAACATTTAGCTTCTCTATTCGCTGCTCGCTGGCACTCTTGACTGAAGCAAAAGGGGCATAAGCTGTACATACTTACGAATATATATATATATATATTTTTCCACTGTAAACCGTGCTACAAATCAAATCTTTGCATAAGCACTACACTAAAACAAAATATGTAAACTTTAAAAAACTATAACGGTTTTTGTAGCGCCGTTTTTCTGTCAATTTTTTTGTCAACAACAACAATTTCAAACTATTTTTGTTTGCCGAATATTTTTGGTGAGCGATCAAATAAAATGGCGGCGCCATTATTAATTCAACAAAATGTGCTGACGTCACAATGATGATGATGATGATGATGATGATGATGAGTCTGCAGAAAGCAAAAATAAAGAACAAACACTATTTGAGGCCAACTGAAAAAAAAGCTAAGAAGATTAACATTGAGATAAACGCAATTTGTTATTGTTGGTCGCTGTTTCTGTCTCTCTCTCTCTCTTTCTCTCTCTCTGTCTCTATCTGTCTGTCACACTCTCACTATATAAGTATAATAAAGGACAAAGCCAAAAAAAAAAAAATGTGTGTGGGTTTTATTTTGTGGTGTGTGTTAAGTGAGGAAGCACGTGCACATCCTGCCAACTCATGCGACTGGCGCTTGGCTCAGCTGTTGCCGCACTTGCGGCTCATTAACAACGGCCACAGGACGCGCCACACGACAACAAGTGGCAAGTTGTGAAGATCTTGGTCGTCTCGGAGTCTGGGAGTCTTTGGGTCCACTTTTCAGCTGACACAAAAACGCGTTAAGTGAATGATGTCAATCACAGTCTGAGTCTGAATCGGAGTCTTTTTCTGTGGGCAGCAGCATTGCCGGATTATTCGCTTCACTGATTCAGATGGCGAAAATATCTCTCATTGATTTCTCGCACTCATTCTCTCTCTCTCGTACTCCCACTCTCTTCATCTGTCTTCATCTTTGTCTCTGTCTGTCTGGTTCTGTTTTCTCTTTGCGCGAATCAATCAAGCGCAAAACTTGCATAATTAACTTAAAGTTGACAATGCGCGAGAATGCCTGAGGACTCAGTCGCCGAGCACTTGGCTGATTGATGTGGCAATGTGGCAACTGAGGCACTCCAAATGACATAGCAACAAATATACAAAGAACAGGCAATCTGCGTTAGAGATGAGCCCAAGTGGAATTTAAGGGACCTTATAAGCGTCAATGAAGTTGCAGAATATGATTATTTCAAGTAAGTAATTGAAATCAAGCTGCCTGAAATATAATTCAAATAATAGATATAGTAACGGGAATTAGATTAGCATTAGAGATTCAAGCAAATTGGTATCTGATATACAATGAAAAATTAACAGTTTTTACCAAAAAATTCAAATGCAGAAGATGCTTTTATCAAGTAAGTGTGTCACTCCGCATTGAAACTGTCTAGAATCTAAGTCTAATAATAGATATTTGAATAGTAACTGGAAACGGAGCAGCTTGAGAGATTGAAGCAAACTACCAGGATAATACAGGATCAGGATTGAACAATTCTAACTGCGAAATTAAGTTAAAAAATAAACTTTTTTACAGATTTAATTAATTTATCTAAATTTTGATTTAATTTCCTATTAAAAACTCTTTATTATCTATCAGATTAGAATAAAAGATATAAGCAAATTAAAAGTCTACAGATCAGATAGATCAAGGAAAATCTGATAGATCATAAAGAAAGTTATGTTCATTCTTTATTTTTTGATCAAGTTTCATAAAAATTAGGAAAACTTCTGCTAGTATTAAAATAGATCCCAAATGCTTTAAGTATGCTTTAGGCATATAAATATGCTATATATAACCGCAGAATATAACAAATATGAATTCATGATGAAAATCTGTCGGCCTCTGCTTTGTTTCACAAATTTGACTGCTTACAGCAGCCTTTCATAATAATAATCCCTTTTGATGCCTGTTGAGTCCTATTAATGCCTGTTAAGTCCTGTTCCGTTTTCCATACGCCAAATCCGATTCAGATTGTGTGTGCAAGAGTAGATCTAATGTGGAGTTGTGCCTGCTCATCATTTAATCCTGCCAATGCTGTGTGTTTTTTTGTCTCTGATCTCTATCGCCACCTGCTGGAGCTGCTGCTCCTACCACTTCCGCTCCTGCTCAAGCTCCTGCGCCAATTTCCTGCTCCCGCTGCCATTTCCTACGCCAGCTCGCACTTCCTATTCCTGCTCCATTTTGCGAACTTTGGGGCTCATCATTTTAATGAGCTTATTTCATTATATTTAACGCACAGCAACCTTCGGCCTGACGCACAGGACTCACTGGGGGAGCGCGCAAGGACTTAATATACAAATTGCAGCGCCATTTTGTATCTCTTTTTGCTGTGAGGCTCTGTTTTTGCTGTCATTTACAATTAAGTTGGTTGTTTGCAGGGCGCTGGCCAAATAAAACTAATTTAAAGTTCAATAAAGTCTATATCGCGGATATGTATACGCTGCCGCCGCTGTCCGGTGTCCTTTAATCAAGGACCTCAGCAAACAGCGCAAAACAAATATTGGCATACTTTAAATAATTTATGAAAATAACGCTATGTCATTGGGATATGAGAGGGATGCGTCGAGGGAGTCTTCAAGGTGTTTTGCGCCTTTCCCTCTCTCTCTCCCTCTTGCCCTCAGTCTTCATCTTTTGCTCGTTTTTACGCTCCTCTTTTGCGGTGTCGTAATCGTAATTGAGCAAGTGCGTCAAGTTCCGTTAGGGGGTGGCAGGTCGGCGGGCAGGCAGGCATCACAGGCGCACCCTTAAATCCTGCTCAAACACACACAAATCGATTAAGAACTTAACAAGGATTACGCCAGGATAACAGGGCCAGCTTAATATGCCGCAAAACACAAAAGGGAAGCGCCCAATTAAAGCCAAATCACCTTAAGACGAGCCAAGACAAGTCGAGCGGAGACAATCACAATCAATGTGAAATCGAGCAGGTGCCGCTGTCAAGCCAAAGAAGACCAGACCTCAAGATTAATAATATCCCTGACATGACATCATAAAGCAGCCACAGCTAATGGAACCACTAGCTTTAATATATTAAGCCAATTCCAAGCAGTTTCTATTGGTTTCTTAAAGACCTGTGGCTTTTACTCTATACCCCAGAAGTATGCTACAAGTTGTATCTTAAGTATAAATATTTTCAAATTAAATTTGAATGTATGAAAACGGAGAACAAGGTGTTTTTAATATAAATAAACCTTAATTCAAATATAACAAAAATTAGATTTACTTTAATATCTTATATTAACACAAAAAACAAAGTTGCTTAGAAACTTAAAATAACAATTCGATTTTCTCTCAATATCCTCAACAATTTCTTTCTTTCTTTTCGGAAACTGTACTCTTCTCTTCGACTTCTTGCAATTTAAGACGAAACCTGTTAAGAAATTACGAAGCAGCAATTTACTTAATGTTTTTCTATTCTTTAACGCGCATCTCAATTTTTTTTATTTTTATTTGATTTAGTTTTTTTTGGCAGTTCTAAAAAGCTATCTAAGTATTTGGTGTAGATTAAAAAGCTTTGAAGATTTTGTAGTTAAGACGAATAACGGCATTAGCTGCAATCGTAAACCCTTCTAGCGAATTAAATGCCCCTCCTCAACCTCCGGCTAAAGGGGTTGAGTGAAGGGATCAAAAAGGATGCCAGCCAAGACCGACAAACATTTTATAGAGAGCAAGCTGTTTACATAGCTCTTTATCAGTGTGTCAGATTGTCTATGCCCATGTTTCTGAGTGTAGTCAATACACATACTCAGACATTCCAGCTGGACAAGCAATGATTCCCACAACACCTGCACACACACACACACCCGCTTTGGGGAGCGACAAAGTCTTATGAAGAAATATATATTTGCACTCCGGACTCATAACCAAATAAGCTTCAAATTTTTTGTTTTTAAAGCATATTTTTTACATTGCCGCGTGCAAATTGCCAAGAAACGAAAAACAGCTAAAAAGAAATAAAACAAAAAAAAAACGTTCAGCCTACCTACATAGAAAGAGAGAGTGAGAGAGGGGGTAGCAGCGGGGGGCTGCCAAAGTCATGAAACTGGAATTTGCAGAATGAAACTTTAAGCAATGTATAAAATGAAATTTAAATAACGATTTATAGCCTTTGAAGTATGATTATTTGTACAGACGTCGGAGGCAGCTACGAAGGCGGCAAATAAAACAACTGACGTCACAAAAGGATAATAACGACTAGAAAACGCTCTAAAATCAAAAAGGTAACCACAATAAAATGAAAGAGTGAGAGCAAAGTATGTAAATAGCTGCAGGCATCGCTTGAATACTGCTTTTAATTTATTTTCTTAACCGACATAAATTCATATAGAGTATGTACAAAGTATTTTAAATAGCTGATGTGCTCAAAATGGAGGCCATTCTCTTGATTATGGCTAGCACGGGCAAAATAAAGGCCAAATTTGTAATGCGTTCAAACAGACAAACAGACAGGCGATGGGCAGGCAAACGCAGCGCAGTGGAGAGAGAGCCTTGTGTCTGCCTGTGTGTGTATGTGCGTGTGTGTGTCGGTGTGTGTGCTCGTGTTGTCAAAATCAAATACAGTTAGGCCGTAGGGAGAGAAAGAGATAGGGATAGGGATAGGCGGCCAATCAGACCTGGGGCCAGGCCAGTTTGCTGTCACTGTCGATGCCGCGTGCTTAAAAGCAATGCCATGAAATTGCTTTTTGCCAAAGGTAGAGGTTACCAGCAACAAGTGAGACACTCTGCGTCTCTCCGTCTGTTTGTCTGTTTGTCTGCTTGTGTGTTCTATGTGTGCTGTGTGTGTGTGTGTGCTAAAAAGGAAATGAGAAAAGGTTGTTGCTGGCTTCCTTTTGGCGTCCATTTGCTGTGTGCGCTTTTGAAAAATTAGCGTAGCAATGAGGAAACAGGAACAGGAACTTTGCCGTCGCATTGTTTATGCTTTGTCGTAGAATAAAAAATACCAGCCGCAAACGCAGCGTGTAAGCGGCATAAGTCAAAAGCCAACAAAAATATAAAAAGCCTAAAACGCCTCCCTTATCCACTGCCCCTCTTAAAATACAAGCGGAATTTAGATTGTTAGCTAGCAACGGATGTCCTTCACAGAAAAAAGAAACAGAAAAGAAACTAAAATGTTTAAGAACGTTGACAAAATAATCTCTTAAATGTAAGCAAATAGCTTGGCGAGGGAGGGGGGAGGACGGGCGCCCAATAAACAGACTCTAAATGGACGCCATTTTGTTGTTGTTGCTGTTTTACAGCTAAATGCCAAAACGCCATTTTCACAAAAGTTTGCCCCGAAAGTCAACAGACGATGACGAAACAGAAGAAGAAGAGGAGAAGCAGATGCAGAGGCGCAGGCAAAGTATAAAAGTCAAAGGCAATCCCAGGCAGCAAGAGCCGTTACCTAACGGTAGTTATTGTTGTTGTTGCTGCTGTTTGTGTTGCAGCTTTATCAACGCCCTTCGAACAGGCGAACACACACTTGTTGAGCATTAGGTATATACTGAAGTGTAGGAGAGGGGGCGTGCGGGGGGATTGAAAAGATGAGTAAGAACAACAATAACAAAGGCAACAGCAACAACAACACTGATACAAAAGTGACAAAGAAATTGAAATTCTGTCAATGTGTGCAGGGAGTGGGTGCGAAAACAGATAGCGTCTGTTGTTATATACCCTGTAAATGTGAGTGGGGAGAGGTATGTAGTACTACTTGCTTGAAATGCTGAAGAAACTGTTTACCCTTCAAAGTATGCTTTATAATTTTACGAAAGAATTTTTATCCATATTTATACCGTATTTAAATTTGAAAACAAAATTCTGATAGAGAATTATTTAATATACCTTGTTTTAAATGCTAAGTAAAGTATATGATTTCCAAAGTAATTTTATAGATATTTATTTAAAATCACTCTGTATTAATAACATATTTAAATTTGATAACACAATTTTGATTGGAATTCGTTTACAAATCCAATCAAACAGGGCATCTATGAGTCGAGCATGCTCTTCGACTTTCTCATTTTTGCATGCGCGCGTGTGACCTTTATGGTTGTCGATTGTGTGCTAGCGAATGGGAGAGGGGAAGTGAGGGGAGGCAAACCAATGACAAAACTTCGTTATCAAACTCACTGCAGACAGACAGAGATAGACAGAGACACGGGCAGACAGGCAGACAGATCTGGTCACACGCAGACAGTCACATACATAATGCAGATGGCAACGTTGAAGAAGAACAAGAAGAAGCCGAAAATCAAAACGAAAAACGGCTGCAACTGCAAATTGTGGCCTTCAAGCACACAACCACAAAAACTAATAGTGGGAATTTGGCAATCCAATTCGGTTGTCAGCAGTGCGCTGCAATTGCAACTGCAACTGTGGCCTATGCGGAAAATATCACGCGCCATAAGCGCAATTCCCCACGCCCCCCTTTGCCAACACACGCACTGGAGATTTGCTCGCTATTTATTCAATTTTCTCCTTCGTCATTGTTTTCGTTGGTTTTTCGCTGTTGGCCTCTGTTGAAGTTTGCAGTGGCTGGACGACAGATGGCGCTGTTGCAGTGTTGAGTGCTAATAAACATTAACTGTTTAACTCTGACAGCGTGTGTGATTGTGTGTGTGCCAGAGTATATATGTATGTGCATGTGTGCGTGCTGGCCATTCCAGCTTCACTTATGCAAATTTGTCGTGAATTTTTTCAATATGCGCTTCGCACACGGACATTGTTTAATGAAGTGCGTAAAATTATATGATGAATACACACACACACCCATAAAACCAAATGCACATATAAATGTAAGTGTGTGTGTGTGTGTGTGTGTCTCTGTGCTCTTGGATTTAATTTTCCAGCGAATTGGTTTCTGAGTTGATTTCTAATACCCTGTTAAATATACAAATAGCTAAAAAGGGCGTATTAGGCAAGGCTTTTATATATCTAAAATAGGTAAATAGCATTGAAAACCAAGAGCCGTATACTTTTATCTTATAGTTGTCCAAATGGAAAATATTTTAATTTGGAAATTGGAAACAAAAACATGGCACTTCCATTTTCGGTTTCACGCCCTGCTTAAAGATTGAGTGCCTTCTTGCAGGACTCCAATCTATACACATGTCTATCAATAACTAATATCTACTCTCGCTTTGAGTTCACTCCACAACTGTGTACAGGTCATCTGCTAGTCGCGTACTCCCCACTAGCACAACTCCAGCTCGTTTCTATGTATATTCTGTTTAATGACTGCAACTCGAGAGGACACTTTTCCCATTTGCATAATGAGCGAGTTTTTTCCCGTTGTTGTTGCTGTTGTGAACGTAAAACGATATCTGATTTCCAGCATTGAATGCTTGATTATGCATTTAACGGATGCAACTGAGGACCAATCAGATTAAAGATTACAGCTGGCCAACTTAAAGATAAATAGCTGTGAATCGATGGAAAATTGTTAAATTACAAAATAAATGTTTCTCAGACATGTACAAATGTTCTTACTGCTGATTAAACTTTTTGCACAAAAGCAAAAGTCAATACAAAAAACGAAGAGAAACAAATGAGAATACTTCCTTCGTCAACAGTTGTCAGTCAAGTTAAAAAAATAAATAAAAGTCAAGTCAAGAGTTCAAGAGCGTTAAACGGATTTCACTTCTCATCGGCAATTGAGGAGGTTGTATTTTATTACGAGAGAGGGATTCTGCAATTCTGCTGATTCATTGCTGCAAAATCGATAATATTTTATTTGCATATATTAATGTGAAATCTCTTTAACACACATGAATCTATGTCGTCTTAAAATATCAAAATACGAAAGACAGATTATCTTAAATACTTTACAGGAAAGGAAATCTAACAAACCAATTGATTGCTCCTATGAAAGATATATGAAGCAGTATTTACAAATTTAAGAAGCATAAAAGAGAGATTGAGCAGCTGGCGATGCTGTTGAAAATTAAATATATGGAATATATATATCTTGATCTTGTCGACGACATATCCTGCATAGCATTACAAACTTCACAGCAAACTCAAAAGACCCTCTGCAAAGGGTACACAAAATGTGACGTTAATCGATTTGGTTCATGTTGCATTCAAAATTGCTCAACACAAATTGTATTTTTGCCTGAGCTTTGATTAATTGTTCAACTCAAAACTTGTTGCCTGTTGGCATTTGGCCAACACTTAATGTGCATTAGGGTCACATTTGAATCCAATTTAAGCTAAAACTGCTGTTGCAGCAGTTGCTGCAGCTGCTGCTGGTGCTGCTGGTGCTGCTGAGTTCCCCGATGCAAACAAAAATGCTCCACTTGCAATCAGCAATCAGCCAAGCGAATAAAATGCACATGAAACAGCGCGAAAATCAACAACAAGAAAAACACTTCAATGGCTTAGAAGGGAACACAAGTAAGGACTTAAGCGACAGCAATGAGACTCCTTTGGTCTCCGTTGGCCACCTGGCCCATTTGACCGTTGTTCACCCATCGGTCGCCGCATTTATTGAGAAATGGGCCCCGAGGAGCATCCAAGTTGTAGTTTCCCTTTTTTCTTGCTTTTTTCCTTTTTTTTTTTGCCCGCCTGGACATTAGTTTTATGTGTTGCTGAAGGACCAAATGGCGAAAACCCCCCACACCCCCCTCCACCAGCCACTACGAATGAAACCCAAGCTGCGAGTGAAGCAGACAACCCCCACCCCTGCTTGTAACTGTTTACCAATTTAAGAGCGAGCTTGCGAGCTTTTCCTCGCTCTTCATTTGTGCAAAGTTTCTCTTCTATTTCTATTGGAAAGCGCGCACAGTGGTTGATTGGCTGAGAGGCATGTTGGTACATGTGGTACAAATGTACCAAATGAAGGTACAGTATTAAATTTAAACTATGTAAAAATAGTTTAATTTTATAAAATAAAATGAAAAAATTATAAATAGTGGTAAATTTTAAACAAAATATTGTAAATACTAAATTAGTTTTTTCAGATTAATCTGAAATTCAACAAACAACACAAATTGCCAATAAATTTTTAAAGTAATTTAAAAAAATATATTTAAAATCTTGAGGTGATCAAGAATTTAAGGGATAAAATAAATAAATATAATTTGAAATTATTAAATTATTAAATACATATTAGTACAACCAATTAATCAAAATTAAATGAAAGTCTAAGATTAAGCTTAAAATAATTTAATTTTCTTTGTGTGTGTTCAAATTTAAATAAAAACTAAATAATTAGTTTAAGTAGCTGACTTTTTAGAAACTTTATTCACAATATATAAAATGGGACTTTGGTACATTATTATTCGGATTAATTATGTTTTGGTACAAGCGGAATTTTGTAGTGGTTGCTACCCCTAAGCGGCGTCACTTCCAAAACAGGGTCAAACATTTTGTGGGCAACCATGGCAACCATGGCAACCAAGAGACCAGGACACGAATGCCCAGTTTCAGTTTTGTTTACACCCAAAATAAAAAAAAAATCACCCAAACAAGGCAAAAGCTGTCGATTGAAAAGGGCTACAATTGAAGCGATGAGCACTCTACCAGGAGCAGGCACAGCAGTAATGATCACCGACCTGGATCACAGCGAGCAGGAGCAGGTGCTGGTGAAGCAGCCGGATAAGCCGACACGACACTCCACGCAACCCAAGAGGCAGCGAAAGGTGCTGCAAACATTGACAGGGAATTTCAGTCGCAGATCCAAAAGTGTGGAAGTGCAGCATCATCAGGACTTGAGTGGAGCTGGCAAAAAGAAACAGGAGCGCACACTGAATGGATTGGTAAGGGAAGGAAGGCCAACCGCTCCTCATTTTTATCTTTCATTTCCCCAGTTACAGGCCAAGGAACAGCAGCTGGAGCAGCTGCTCCAAAGACTTACCACGCTCCACAAATACAACGAGCAGTTTGCGAGTGAAAATGACCAACTGCGTCTGCAGGCGGAACAGCTGGAACAGCGTCTCGGCAAGGCAGAGGAGCAGATTGTCAATTGCAGCCGTTGCCAGCACTTGCAGCGACAGCTGACGGGCTACCAGGAGCAGAACCAGGAGCTGGCCAACGATGTGGATATGCTGAAAACGTTGGTTTTCCGTTTGAATGTGCAGATTGAATGCTATCAGGATCAGCGTAGAAATGGCGCCGACGATGCCCCTGCTCCCACTCCCACCCGCACTCCAACTGGCGCCTGCTCGCTGCCCGCTTGGACAGCAGGATTACCGACGCACACGTTGACACCGCTGCTGCAGGCGTACGATGAATCGCTGCGGGACAAGGATGCACTGCTTCAGCAATATGCCAGCGAATTCGAGATCTTTGCCAACGAACTGAAACGTTGCCTGGAGGAGAACACGCGTCTGTTGCAGTCGCAGGAGCAACTGCGTCGCGACGTGGGCGGCTGGCAGGAGGAGCGTGTGCGTCTTCAGGCCCAGTTGGGCGTCTGTCGCACCAGGGCCGAGACGCAGACGAGGAAAACGGATCTGGTCAAGGAGAAACTGGTGGAAGTGATGCATTTCTATGAGCAGCGCAATCAGACGCTGCTGCTGGACATGAATCATCTGCAGGATGCGTTTGCACGCTGCAAAGCGGAGCTGGTCACCCTGAGGAGCAGCACCAAGCCGGAGGTGGCAATTGTACCTCCTGAGACCTCTCCCAGTGCCAGCGAAACGGATGCAGTGCAGCAGTGTAAATCGCTGCTCGAGCAGCTCAAACAGGAGCATGCGCGGGAACGTGGCGCACTCCAGGAACAGCTATTGGCGAGCAACAATCGAGCCGCGTCGCTCCTGCGCTGCTCGGAGAAGGCGAAACATGCCAAGGATCGACTCAAGGCACGCCTCCGCATGACCCTGCAGTGGGCCCAGAAGCTGGAGGCGGGTCAGGTGGAGATGCGGGAAACGTACGACGCAGTGCAGCAACTGTCCACGCTGCTCAAGCACAAGGAGTCGCAGCTGCGCGGTTTGCATCTGCGCAACAACGAGGAACTGGACAAGTTGCGACACAAACTGCAGCAGAAGGAGGAGACCATCAGGAATCTGCTGCGTAGCAAAATGGAACGCAGACCAGCTGTGGATTAGCTGCCAACTCCAATTAGTATTTCATAAGATTTGTATACGAAATAAGTTTGCAGCAATTAAATTAAGCTGCACTACAATTAACAAAGCGAACCAAATATTTGAATTTATGGAACTTAAGCTGGTTCGCTTGAAATACGATTTCAGTTCATTCGGTTCCACTGAGTTCGATTAACGTTGATTGCGTGCGATTATCGTTTTGGCTTATATTTTGGCGGTTGCTTTGAAAATGGGCCAACTTTTGAGAGTTCGATTAATTTTTCGCCCCAGTGTGCTTATCGATTGTAAATAAACATAGTTTAGCTTTCCACTTTGGCGGTTGTTTTGAAAATGCCAAGTCTACTTGAACATATTCAATATGTAAATGGAAGCTCTTGGAAAATATAGAAAATGTATTTGTTGCATGGCACATTCAAGTGAGAGTTTTGACAACAGGTACAAGCCTGTTTATTAACGGTTTAAGTCGATTTACATATTTCAAAAATCAAAACCCCGACTGAAAACCAGTTTATGGATTAATGATGCACACAGCTTGCGGCGGCGATGCACACGTTTTTCATCAGATTCA
Source organism: Drosophila paracracens (assembly GCA_035044025.1). Lineage (NCBI taxonomy): Eukaryota > Metazoa > Arthropoda > Insecta > Diptera > Drosophilidae > Drosophila > Drosophila paracracens. The sequence goes on along the minus strand of JAWNMN010000069.1, from coordinate 130,023 downwards.
TTTAACAATTAAAAATATATAATTTCAATACAAAATACATTAATAACTTAGACGGTAGAAAGCTTTTGAAGCACAGCAATTAACGACGCGCCAGCACTGGGCGGGCGTGTGAATTCCCCACTCCTCGTAATCCTTGCTAATCCCTAGTCGATTGCTGTCTGATTGCTGGGCTGATCTATCGCCAGCTGCTGCTGCTGTTGATCATTGTCATCACTGCCGCCGGCGCAAACGACGCAGGCTTTGGGCACCGTCTGCTCAATATACATGGTGATCTTCTCGATGACCTCCGGGCAAACGGAGCGCATCAGTTGCTCGTAGCGTGCGGTTCCGAGTTGTGTCTGCAGATGCTGCAGCTGCCATTTGAGGTATTCGGTTAAGGGGATTTTGTAGACGGGATCCTTCAGCACCAGCTGACGATGCCTGTCGTCGTGATAGGTCTTCGAGGGATAGTCATCATATAGCTGCGGCTGAAACTCCTCTAGCTCGTGCTCGTCATGTATGACCAGCGAGTCATAGTATCTCGGTGTCGTCTTGTCCGCACTCTCATCGCTAGCCGCATACTGTTTGTCCATCACCTCGCCGAGCGTCTCCTCCACCAGCTGCAGGATGTGCGGCAAGCGAGCGAGCAACAGCTCATTGCTACCAAAGATCGAGGCAAAGGCGAGGCAGAATAGTTTCCGTTTCTCGGCATGCGTATCCGCAACGAGCGGAAACATATCAATCCAAACGTCGAGAATGCGTGCCAGAGCATCCGTTTGTGGCAACTCCTGCACCACAGACATAAAGACCGTTTGATCGATGAGCAGGGTGCGTGCCAGCAGCGTCAGATACCAGCTCATCGTCATGGGATATTCCTGTTTGAGGCACACCTGCTGGAAGACAAAGGGTAGAGCGGGTCGCACCAGACGCAAACCCATCGTGGCGTCCGTCTTGAGGCACGTCTCAAAGATGCGCAGCATGGCAATGATGCCCTCGGTGCGTATATCCTCAAAGGAGCGCACACAATACGCCACAAAGCCCTCGCCGTAGCGACTGAGATAGGCCTGAATCAGAAGAGAATATATCAGTTATATCAAGTAAATTAAAAGTGGATTTTAAATTGTGATTTTTACGTGCGCATCGAGCAGAATGTAGGCGTGAATCAGTTGCAGCACTGTGCGCAGATTCTCCGACGACATCTCAATGATGGGCAACAGATGATCGCACAGCTGCAGCAGCTCCGGAGTCAGAGCCGTCGAGTTGCCAATGACAGCCACCCAGAGCATGATCCCATCCTCTATCAGGTAAACATGAGAGCGTTGCTGGGAGAGGGGAGAATCATCGATTTGTGATTAGCGATTTTATAGTTTCGATTTTTATCGATTTCTTAGCCTACTAGTGGACTAGTGGACACAGAGTCAGAACCGCTTTTCGATACAAAAGTTCGTTTTCCGATTTAAATTTCTGTTTGCTCGACTCACCTGCAGATCTGTGCTCAGCTCGATGACGCTGTAGAGGAAGGGTTTCATGCTCTCCGGCACATCCCGTATGGTGCGTACCAGCTGCTCCAGGGTGCCAATGATGGCACATCTCAACATATTGTATTCATGCTCCTCGCTCTCGCGCCACAACAGCGGCAAATAGGCGATGAACTGCAAGGCTTGCGGCTCAATAAATTCGCTCATCTTCTCGACGAGCAGCGTCATGGTGCCCAGGACAACGATTTTGGTGTCGCAGGCGCACGCCTCGCGCAGCAGCAGAAACAGTGCCTCAAAGAGCGCGGCGAAGTAAGGATGAAATGCATCCGGCATGAATTCAAAATCATCAATGAGCAAATTGAGAGTGCGAGCAGCGGCCAATCTGATGGGCATATCCTCCTCGTGTCGCAGCAGATGCAGACACGCCTCGTAGGCGAGGGGACGCAGCTCGCGCGGCAGCTGCACGCCCACCCAATTGCCCACAAGCCAAATGATGCGGCGACGCAGGATGCGAAAGTTAGGCGCCTCAATGCGCAGCTCGGCGAGCAGCTGCGATGTCAGCCACGCGCCAAAATCCAGCTTATTGAAGAAATGAAACGATGCTTGGCCAACGGCATTATAAATGGCATCCTTGAGCAGAATGGCATTCAGCTCGGATTCGGCGCACAGCTGCAGCTGCTGGGCGCGACGCACAAACTTCAGCACCTCCGTGATCATCACCTGGAACGGGAGAAGAATCAAAGATTAGCTCAACTTAATAAACGTGAGTTCAACTCTCCACCACCTGTGAATGCTGTGTGAAGCACGTAAAATAGAGCGTCTCCACGCACGGACGCAGCTCATATTTCCAGGCATCGCCGCCGCCATCGTCCTGGCCATAACCCTCCGGATCCTGTTGCCATTCGGCCAACTCCTCCGCACTCAGCAGAAAATAATGTGTGACAATTTTCTCGCACAAATACGTCACACGCTCCACGCTGAAAAATTTGGATTGGGTTTGCGAGGACAACGTCAACAGTTCCTCCTCCATGCTGCCCATAGCAACCGGTGGAATACTATCATTGCCACTCATCATGATGCCCTTCAGCATGTTGATGGCTTGGATGACAAAATTGCTGAAATTGATGCGATCGCCGCTGTCAAAGATCAGAGCGGTCCCCTCATGGAACACATAATGGAAGCTAAACTCCAATGCCATCGAAACGAAGCGTGAAAAGGACAACGCATGTCGTTCCATAAACTCATTCAGGCACTTCATCATCTTCAGTATGAAACGCTCCAGATCCGCCAGCAGCGGGGTGGGCTGTGGTGCTGCTGCTGCTCCTGCTGCTGTTGCCGCACGCAGCCGCAGCTGATAGCGCAGCTCAAGGCACTGACGCAGTCGCTCGAAGAGCTGCTCAATGAAATTCATGTGATCGCTGGACTTGTACGGCTTACTCCCGCAGCCGAAGACAAGCAGTTTGCGCAGCGTACGCAACGAGATGTAGGCACGCTGCAGGCAACTGTGCGCCAGCTGCTGCTCCTCCTCTACCAGCGCCGCCTGCTGCTGCTGCTGCTCAGTCTTGATCAATTGTATAAAACGTTCGGTGAGCGTTGCCCATATATCCCAAGCCATATAGCTAAAGATTTGTCCTGCCAGCTCCTCGAACGCTCGCTTCTCGGGCATCAGGCGACGCGATGCGAGCGCCTTGACGACGTAGTGCAGCACTAGAAGTGTGCGCTGCTGTTGCAGTGCCGCCTGCGCCTCGCAGCCCTGCAACTGTTTCATTAGCGTCGGCATCAACTCCGGCCAGGAATCGATACGTGCAATTTTACTGAGCAGCACAGCTACTTGCAGCGCCACCTGTGGCACATCCTCGGCACTATAGTGCTGCAGCAGTATTTCACGGATTTGCTGCTTCTGCTCCGGCGACAGTTCAAAACGGGAATTGTGTCGCCAATAGCGTTCAATGCCATTTTTCAAGTAGACGGCGGCCATCCAACGTGTTTTGACCGCATCCGTTAAGGTAGCAGCAGTTGCGCCGGCAACATCGTTCACCTCACCAGGCAGCTTCATACTGAGCTTGGCCAGAATGGGAAAGAAGCCCGGCAACTGTTCCCATTCACTCAATTGGGCTTCGGCTTTTTGCACAATTTCATGATTCGGATTTGCGGCGCCCCTCAAAGCGGCTGCAACGAGTTGCTCAGCAGATTCCATCTCTCACAACGCACACAGCATACACACACACACAGACCGTCGCACAGTTGCCGCTGACCGTTGGACAGACAGTCAGTTGTTTGGCTGCTTAGCGCTGCCTGCTTGCGGTTTCGTTGCTAAACTTTATGAAAATTATTGGCGAAAATTACATCGCCATTCCGGCTGCGGCGCTATTGAATTAGTGATGTCAGCCACGTATATCGATATATGCATATCGGATTATTGTTTGGTCTGCTGGTGGTGGTGGGACGCTTTTTAATGCGTGATGTCAGCCACGTATATCGATATTTATATGAAATTATGGTTTGGTCTGCTGAGAAATCAATTTAAAAATATTCTTAGCTAACAGACCAGTAAAGAACATCGACACGAAAACCTTGTGCAATCTCTACACACATAAGAGCAATAAACTAATATACATATACTCTTATTATTATAAATTATTTTATTGAATGTTTTGCTGTTTACTATTTTTGCAGGTTAGCGCATAGCCAGCAATTGATCGATATATTAACAGCATGAAATGCAACTATTGCACACACAACCAAACAGTTGGCAACTGACGTGTGCAACAGCTGACTGTGCATTGGCAACGCGATAACCGATAACTGTTGCTGGCAACGTAAACACAAATTGATATCAGCTAAATTGAATAGATAACAAACATCCAGCATAAGCAAAAGAAAGAAGAAAAAAGTTTAGTCACAAGAGCTGCATACACACAACTGTCTAACCTTAAAGCATGTTGAAAGCGGTCATCCTAATTGGCGGTCCCCAAAAGGGCACACGATTCCGCCCCCTCTCCCTGGATACGCCCAAGCCTCTGTTTCCCGTTGCCGGTCGTCCCTTGATTGCCCATCACATCGAGGCCTGTGTCCAGGTGAAGGAGCTACGCGAGATTCTCATCATCGGCTTCTATCCGCAACAGCAAATGGAAGGATTCGTCGGCGATATGCAGGCGCTCTACAGCAGCAGCAACATAAACATTAGGTGAGTATGGGTGAGGGAAGAAGGGAGAGAGAGAGCTGACGTGTGCTATGGAAATATACCCTGTGAATATTGCAAATGGGGAAAACTGAATACGAAATTTAAAATTTAAAAAACTAATTGTTGGTTTTTTGATTAGAAAGAAATATTTTGCTATTTTTTCCATGCCTATGTCTATCAAATCCAAGCGAGTCCAGAGAATCCAAACATTAACCATGGCCATGCTCTACACACTTTTCTAAACGGGATTTCTTTTCTCAATCTCTCCAGATATCTGCAGGAATTCACATCGCTGGGCACCGCTGGTGGGATGTATCACTTTCGCGATCAGATACGGGCCGGCAATCCACGAGCCTTCTTTGTGCTCAACGGCGATGTTTGCGCCGATTTTCCACTGCAGGAGCTCTATGGCTTCCACATAGAGCGTCCTGCGAGTGCCCTGGTCACCATTATGAGCACGGAGGCGACTCGCCAGCAATCGCTGCACTATGGCTGTCTTGTATTCGATCGGGAAAGTGGTGCCGTCTCCCATTATGTGGAGAAGCCCAGTTCCTATGTCTCCACCTACATCAACTGTGGCGTCTACGTCTGCTCCATGGATATATTCACGAAACTGGCTCAGATCTTTCATGCCAAATGCGAGGAATACAATTGCATTAGCTATTGTGGCAATGGCAATGGCAAGGATCAGGGGCACATCAAATGGGAACAGGAGGTGCTCACTCCGCTGGCGGGCACAGATAAACTCTATGCGATGCCGGTGCCCAATTGGTGGTCACAGATGAAGACAGCCGGCTCGGCCATCTATGCCAATCGTCACTATCTGGATCTCTACAAGCGAACGCATCCCGAGCGACTGGCCAACGTAGGCCAGAAACGTGGCGAGGGCGATGGCAATTTGATATGCACTGTGTTCCCAGATGTTTACGTCCATCCCAGTGCCACAGTGCATCATTCGGCGGTGGTAAGTATTTATTTTGTTTTATTATATAATAGCTGGCTACAGGGTATCTCGTAGTCCACTACAGCATTACTTACTTGTTAATCCCTGTCTCTTTCTCCCCACCCTTAGCTGGGTCCCAATGTGGCCATTGGTCCTGGCGTAACTATAGGTCCTGGCGTGCGAATACGTGAGTCGATTGTGCTGGAGCAGGCGCAGATCAAGGATCACACGCTCATCCTACACTCGATTGTGGGGCGGGGCTGCAGCATTGGCGCCTGGACACGCGTCGAGGGCACGCCCAGCGACCCGGATCCGAATAAACCGTTTGCCAAAATGGAGAATCCACCGTTGTTCAACAATGAGGGCAAACTGAATCCATCGATAACCATTTTAGGTATATATATTAATCTATATATATATATTTATAAATATGATTAATCTAAATTTTTATTTTACATTTTGAATTTTAGGCTGCTTTGTGCAAATTCCCGCCGAGAAGATTCTGCTCAATAGCATTGTCCTGCCGCACAAGGAGCTCAGTCGCAGTTTCAAAAATGAAATTATTTTGTAAAAACTCGCGCAAATCTTTATTTACATATATATTTTTTTCAGTATGTTAAATTTTACATTGTGCAATAATCCTTAACACAAAACAAATAACTGTCGCTAAATGCCATTTAAATAATAATTTGTAAATGTTTTACAACACTTGCGCACTTATTTGTATGACATAAAGTTATTTATTAGCAGCATTCCAATACTTTTGCCACCACTGTAATTATTGTCGTTCCTTTAACGATATTCACGCTCAGACAACGAACTGCATGACTGACTGTCATACACTGGCGCTCAGGTAGGCAGCCCACACTTACACAAACACCAACAGACATTCTTCGCTCTCTCTAGCGCGCTCTCTTTGCCTACGCTCCCAGATTTGCCTTTCGACCAAAACGCGTTTATTTTCCGCTGTTTGTCAGTCAGTTTCCGTCGCTCGCTGCTGTTAGAGTGAGAAAGTGGGAAAAAGAGCGAGAGCATCCTCAGCTGCATAAACGTTAAATAAATTTGGATAAGTCAAAATACATGCGATATTTTGTATTCTCTTGTAAAATTATCAAATGCCAATTTGTGCGCTGCAAATACAAACGTTAAAAAAATGGCTCAACTGAAATTGGAATTTTACCGCTTGCAATATATAAACAGGTACGTAGGCAGTTCTGTTGGTAATTGAGCAAGAAGAAGAAGAAGCAACAGCAACAGCATTGGTAGCAACACACACACACACATACTCACTCACGCATTACTGCTGTACAGGTGTGTGCGATGGCGCGGGGGCTGCGTGAGCGGCTCGCGCAGGTAGTGAGAGAGCGTGAGAGAGAGCAGTTACTAAGAGTAGTCACGAGAGAGCAAACGTAAAGGAGAGCGAGTCATGGCTGAGCGAGCGTAATTGTCTTCTTTTGCTGTTGTTGTTGTCGTAGTGAGCGGCAGCGTGGGAACATTGCAATAAAGCTAGAGGGCGCCCCCTTTGCAAGTTTACTTTGACTACAACACTGATTGTTGACTGAATGTATGTGTATGTGTGTTTGTGTGTGCTGTTTAACTGTTGTTACTTAAGATCTTGATTTTAACACAGTGAACGTTCGTAAAGTGGCACCACAGGTGATTTTTCAGTTAAGTCAATATTTTTAGATATAAATTATATATAAAAAGATTTAAAGTTTCTCAAGTATATAAAGTTTCAATTATTTTATTTTGTGTAGTTCCATTTTATGAGTTTTAACTGTACATTCATTCATTGTTAAACGAAGTTATGTTTATTGTTTTATATAAGTTTATTTTGGGTGCATGCTGCATACACAAAGGCGCCGCCGCGTTGCCAACCAACTGTGCGGCAAACCAGCCTATTGGCAAACATACAAAACAAAACTAGCCGAAGCTTTGTATACATATACGTATATTTATTTATATGTATATATATATATATATTTGTGTGTGTGCTTATATTTATATGTATAGCAGTTATTAAGTCTCATTGTTGTTGTGCGTTTGCGTGCTGGAATCTTGTTTGGCATAGGCATTCAGCCAGCAGCAGTTAAGTGGCCTACACACCTGAGCTCTGCCAACGAGTGCGCGCTCTCTCTCTCTCTCTCTCTCTCTCGTAATCGCGCCACTCTTCCACACTCTCAGTAAAGGTTTACATACACACATATACATAGTCACGTATAGTTACAAACACATACACACACACCTGCAGGCAAGCGCAGCTCACTTACCTTCGTGGCTGGCAGTGGCCAACGACGTTGATCAGTTGCTGTTTAAACCTGGAGACAGACGCACGCGATTGTCGCTCGAGCAACAAAAAACAAAAAAAAACAACTTAATACACTAACACACACACACACATACGCACACACCTTTTAGTCCAAAACTAGAAAGAAAACAAAAACAACAGTTAAAAAAAAGATACAAGAAGAAGCAGCAGCCGCAGCAAAGAAGGCGAAAAGAAAAAAAGTGACTTGTTTTTCGTTTGCATGTGTTGTATGCGTCGACGTTGACGCTGACGCTGACGTCGGCGTCGTTGCTGTCCGTTTACGTACGTGTTGGTATTAAGATCGCGGCATCGACGTCGTAGCCGTGGTGTGTGCAAAGGCTCACACACACACACACTAGTTTACTAGTCAGTGTGACTAGCAGAAAATAACAAGCAGAAGAAGAAGCTAAAGTACGCAGAAGCCCAGAAGCTTTACAACAACAACAACAACAACATAACCAAGTACGAAAGTACTTTTGTATGTGTATTTGTATGTGTGTGAAAAGAAAAGAAAGTGCAATAAAAAATTTGTGAAAATAAGCCAAAACAATAACAAGCAACAACAAGAAAAATCAAGTGCAATGTGTTAAGCTAAAAATACAAACGCAATAAAAGAAAAACAGTAAATGCTCAAGGGAAGGAGAAAAAAAGAGCAGGATCAAAAAATACCTACAGCAACCTGTTGCTAAAGAATAACTGTGTAAAAAGCTTTCAGCTGTAAGGTTTACTATGTCTCAAATGTGACACACAAAAATATATGTATTTATGCATGTGTGTGTGTTTGTAGTGTGAATGAACGAGTGAATGAACAACAACAAAAACAACAACAATAATAATAGTGAGCAGTCAGCAGGAGAGCTTGAAGACGGTACCCGCTAAAAAGCAGATGCGCAAACATAACAAAGTGAAAACATATTTACAGTTACACCAACATTGCAGCAGCAGAAGCAGCGCTTAACGGCGTTGACTGCGCTGCCAAAACTACAAAGTTAACTGCTACTGTTGCTGCTGCGCTCTGAGAGACTTGATTTCTTGTTGTTATTTCTGTTGTATTTCTTGTGTGCTTTTTATGCTAACTTTTTTTGACAGCGTGTTTGCCAACAGAGAATCACAATAACAACAAAAACGACCACAACAATTGCTGCCTGCACTTGTTGCTTGCGCAAGCGAGACAGAAAGAGGGAGAATGAGATAGAGCTAGAGAGAGAGAGAGATAGACAGATCAGCTGCATAACTTCGGCAATTGGCATTTCTCTCGCATGCAATCATAAGTTTCCTGTTGGCAAAACAACAACAACAACAGCAACAAAAGTAACGGCACACGCCAATTCCCATTCCAATTCCAATTTCGATTCCAATTTCAGCCACTTTTGGCTTGGAACAATGCAATCCAAACGCATTGCGCAACGCATTTAGTTAATAACAAAAATAATAATATACTGATATCATTTATTGCTTGGTAAAAACTGCATTTCTACCGATATAATTAACTAATGTAAAGTTGCGAAAATAAAATAATAATACAAAATAATGTCTTAATTACAATTGTAACTTGAAGATCATAATATTATTCACCATTTTCAACGTATTTAAAAAAATTGTTTGAAAAGTGAGAAAATGAAAGAACAAAATAATAGCACCCCTTTTCAAATTATGAAAATTAGATATGATTAAATTTTGTTGTACTATTAGTTGATTGTTTATTAACGTCAAGGTTATTTTTATAATCTTAGTATTTAGTTGCGTTCTTTTTATTGACGAATTCGCATTGAATCAACAAAGTCCCGGATTAGTTCTAGAAAAACTTTAGAGAACTGCCGTTGTAGGTTGGCTTAGAAGTTGAAAAGGCCTCTTTGATATCAGACCACAGATTTACAGTTAAATTAGGCGCAGGCCACTTCAAATATTCAACTAATTTATACTAGAGCTATATATAATTGGGTGTTCATTGTCTTTCACCAAATACCGTTCAATTTTTTTTTAATGAAGTTATTTTTTTAAGTTTTTGCCTCTGTTGCTGGCTACTTTCTTCCCAGTTCTAATTAGCCTAAAAAAAGAGGCCGCACTGATCCGTTATTCGTTAATGAGTAAAGCAACATGGACTTCAAATAAGATTTATTATGTGTGTGCTGTTGTTGTTGTTTGTCACGGCGTAATGCGTCGTCACCTTCAGCAAACGCTTTTCCATTCAGTGAAAACCACTTCATAACGCTCTTTTTACTGGACCTAGGCCTTGAGTGTCCGTCCGTCCGTCCGGTCAGGCCTCAGTGAGTTTTCAAGTGTGTGTGTGTGGTGTGTGTAACGAAAGGGAAATTCATTTGGAGTACCAACTGCAACAACAACAACAATTATAAGTTTTACACAGCTAGCGGGTTATTCAATTTTTTCATATTTTTTTCAGATTTGCCAGCCAAATTAACTTAACTTAATGCTCGCCATGATTGTTTTTAGTCGTTATGTATCATTATTTTTATATCAAAAACTAATTAAGTCGTTAGCTCTCCTAAAAGCGCTCATAAATATTTACTCACGTTTGTCGAATAAGCCTACAATTTATGAGCCATAAATTTACACTCGTAACAATGGAGAGAAACATATTCTTTTGCAAATATTTCAAGCTTCCATAAATAATAGAGTGCTTGAGAGTCTTTTTTTAATTGAATATTCAACTGATATCAATAACAAACAGCAAAGTGTCTTAAAGTGATATAAAAATGTTAACATTAAACACTTAAAACCTCTTCAAATTGTTTGTCTATCAACAAGCTGCTAGAAATTCCAATTCCTTCTAAACCCATTAATGTAGTTTACAATTTTTTTTCTACTTCTACTCTGCATCATTACACATTTATTCACAAAACGATTAGATAAAAATATAGTTTAGAAAAAAAAAACGACAACAACAACAGCAATTCTGAACACTTAACCTTTATCATTTCCTAGCATAAAGACAATATTATCATTAGCGCGCTAATATCTAATTTCCGTATGTCTAACCCCAAAGATCAAAAAGCAGATTGGTTCGGCATTGGAAAACCGTTTCATGGAAAAACTCCAGTCAATTGAAGAATTGAACAAAGTTTTTCCAAGCTCTGCTGGGAATATGAAAAATTTCACACCATCTCCTAACGGCAAAAGCTAAAGAGATAAAGATGGAGAGAGAGAGGGAGAGAGCGAAAGTAGAAAAAAAAGTATGCTCGCCATAAATTGCACAAGACCAAATACACACAACACACATTAACATTACCACATGTTGAGCTGTTAAAAAAAATATTGACCATTTCCAGCATATGCCAAGCGGAAACATGCTGCAAGAAGAAGAAGAGCTTCAGTTTTTTGTACATGAGTTATTAACTCAAAAGACGCGTAAAACCAAGCAAAAACAAAAAAATAAAAATAAAAAAAAACTTGAAGAGCTGAGAAACTGTCGCAAAACTGTTTAAAAATCGCGTCTTAATTACTAAAGCGTTTTTTCTTTCTTATTGTCGTTTGTTTGTCTTATGCTTTATTTTAAAATTTAATTACAACAAAAAAAGACACAAAATTTGTATCATAAAGGCGAACACGAAAAATACGTGACTGCGATCTGTGCGCCTGTGCACCCCGATTAACCCATGCGCGCCGGCGACCTTTGCCACTTTGCAGTTGTACGTCATTCAGTTCGTCAGTCGGTCTGTCTGTCAGTCTGTCACTTAGCCTGATGCTGGCTTGCTTTTGCCTTCATTAAAAGCACAAATTTTCACATTAAAAATGCTCATAAAATTGCACTTTAATTTTTCTGTTCGACTGTCGCGCATTCGCCTTTTTGCTTAATGCGAGCAAAATTAAATTTCAAATCGTCGTGCAGGTTAATAATTTCAATTTGACCTCTTTGGGTATGCTTGGAGTGTGCGCTTTTGTTTTTTAAACGTTTAGTAGACACTTGTAGTTCCAGTCGGCGGCAAACTGAAACCAGGCAACGCTGCAAGCGCCTGCAAATTGGCAACGCTGTATTGTGAGGCAGGCAACCTTTATGAAGGCATTCAACACTACAAATTGGCAATAGATTTTTGCCAATTGGCAACTGAAATGCAAAATGCGTTGCGTGTGCTGTCAATTTGCTTTGCTTGACACTTTTTCATTGAATGCATTTTTGTCACATGTATTTTCTTTTCTTTTTTTTTTGCTTATAAAATCTGATATAACTCTACTTAAATTTAGACCTTTGCTCATACTGTTAATCTATAATTTGTAACAATTCTTTTTTTTCTTTGCAGGCACAACCAATGGGTGAATTATAATAATAAGCAGAGAATGCAGTCGCTCAGCAACTGTAATTGATAGCAAATAGAAAGCAGCAACAGAGCGCACTCTCTCGCCCACTTGCAAGCTATACATATATCTAACGGTACTCCCGCTAGATAAACAGACAAAGAGAGAGAGAGAGAGAGAGATTAACTTTGTGAGAGATCAAACATTAATATCCACACATCAACAAGATGCAGGTGCCCGAGCACATAGTCTCCCTCTATATAGCCACCTGTGGCCAGAATGGGCCCGGCCTTGGCTCCGATGAGAAGGAAATCATATTGCTGGTCTGCGTTCTGCTCGAAGTTGCAACGGGACAGGTGAGTTATGAGCCTACAAATAAGTTACTGAAGTTGCCACACGGGCCCCCCACACAAGCTACGAAAGCGGCAAAGGGTGTGATCGGGAGAAGAGGGAGTTGGGATAGCTCATAAGCGCCGCCTACTGAGCGACGCCATTTTGTTGAAACGTTTGCGTTTTCTGTGCTTAATTAATGATTACACACACAGAGGCACACAAATATATAGATACACACACACACATAGCCCCAGACACACATATAGTGTGGTTGTTGTATAAGCTGCACTTTCAACTGTGCGGCGTTGATTATGCTACAACCATAAAAATAACAACAGCAAGCTCGACTTTGATTCGTTTAAAATTAAACAAGTGCGGGATAGACGCTGCCTGACTTGAAAATACCCTTTAAAAAGGCATGAGCAATAGCCAACTTCAAGTGTTCGCTGCTTATGTTGCTCATCAATAGGCATAAAACACAAAAACTGATTCATATTAACATTAATGAATTATTAAAAAAGAAGCTGTGTGCCCAGCTAAGATAATTGGCTGACAGAAAAAGAGGAGTATGCAAAGCTTGCGTCTGTAAATGATTGTCAATGCTTGGCTTTTCATTGGTCTTTCAATAAATGGCGAAAGTGGAGAGGGGACAGCGGTAGGCGGGCCAGCGGTCAAAAGGGAGGCGTGCACCTTTATCCGGTGACTATCTAAATAAAAGTTGAGCCCATACTGCTTAATATTTGCATATTTTTAGTTTGCCAAGCGATTGACACTAATTGTTTGAAAATGACTTTGACGTCGTCACAGTTATGTATGTAAGTATGTATGTCTCTGACTATATGGTATTGCGAAATCCCTACAAATATGTGTATTAATATATATATATATAGACATATATATAGACACGTGTATTTACTTTTCTAAAAGCTAAAATTTTCCAAGTAATACTCAACTTGAAGTTCTCTTATTGGTAATGACATTTGGATTTTTTTTAAATACGCAAAAGTTTTTCAAGTGGAGCTTGAATATATATGGAAATATTTTTGGATTGTTTGCTTAGAATTCCTGCCTGAACACTTCTTGTCTCTGGCTATTTTTTTCATTGACTTTCTACTAGTTTTTCTTATTTTATCAAATCAATTTGAGCATTTGCTTATGCAAAAGCAAAGCTTTTCCAATAAGTACCTGTTATAAGTGCGATTACAGTAATAATTGTCAAATTGCTTTGAATAAGCCGTTTCATAATTGATTATTCATGTTTGCCAATCAATGCATTATTATTTCGACGAGCGGTTTATTTCCCTATTTACGTTTGTAAAGGCAAATTCTATTTATACTCTAATTGCTTGTTTCCAGTATATGTGCTTTGAGTTTTATACTTTTATTAGCTACATAAAAGAGAAATTTTCAATTATATAATTGGAAAAATCGTACATTAATAATACGCAAATTTTTTCAGTGGAAACTCTATTTGGTCTTCATACAATTTTCGCATCACTTTTGGCCAGGTTTCATAATCATGCACGGGTTTTTTATTTATCTTGCCAGCTTATTGCCATTTGCACAATATTTTTCCAATGATTTTCCATTTGACAATTTGCAACGTTTATTTTATATTTCTATTTGCATGCAAAAACAATCCAAGTCTGAGTCTCAGTTTGAGTTTGAGTTTGAGTCTTGGGATACGTAGCATGTTTATTGTCTGGTCAATAATTTCAGTATACGCAATATTATTTGCCAACTGCTTGACAACAATTTTGTTGCCTTGTTGAGCGTTGAGCGTTGTCTCTTTGCACCCTGTCTCTATACCCCACTTTTAGAGGGATCTGTATACAGTTTGGGAGCTGCGTGTTTGGCTCAACGTTACGTTGATCCCGTGCTGGGTCTTAAACGAGTCGATATATCTATATATATACACACGACTTTATTTGACTCTCTACATGCAGCTGCATGTCATTGCCAGACGAAGAAAATCACGAGGCATTATACACATGCATATAGAAGTCATATTTACAAGCATTTAAGCTAATGTTTGCCTGACTGACGGATCTAAGAGTTCTATGTAGAATTCCGCACGCAGCACCATTTTTAGTTTTTAGTTTTGAGTGCATCTCTATTCTCGATGTAGGTTATGACATTAAGTGCTTTTTAATGGATCGAGGCACTCAGGGCTCTCAGGGTCTCACACACACACATACACTCACAGCGGGAGGGAGTTGGAGTCGTCAGGGTCTTTTGGGATTGGATTGTTCCATGATTATAAACCATGCTTTTGGCCAAATAATGATTAATTTTGTAAATGGTAGTAGCTGGGCAAAGCGAATTCAAATTTAAATTTCTGTTTAACTTTCGCAAAATCATAAGGTTTCAACCACATTTGGCACTACATCCGTTATTATGTTAATCTCGTTGGTGAGTCCCCGACAATGTGTTGGCAAAGCAGCTCAACAGACAGAGTTCATTAGATTTCATTAAAATGCTTTGGTTTTTGTCTTTTAGACCATGTCGACAGGTTCGCATGGGTCAAACAAGTTTGAGGGCCTTTTCATGCTGAGCTGGCTGTGGCTTTCGAAATTGATCATCTTTTTAAGCCTGGCTGGCCGGTGTTTTTGCTAATTTTGTTTGTTTGTTGGTTGGGGCTTACCATCCTAACCGAAAAGCGTATGCAATAGCAAACCCATTGTATAAGAGTTTGCCAAATTATCAAACGTATCATATATTTAAAACATACATTTTGTTTTTTTTTTGCATTTTGTTAAAGCAAACGACTTTGCGAATTTTTGTCGAGTTTTGTGTAGCACAATATGTCTGGTCAATTAAAATTTATGGCTGATAAGCAGAAGAAAGTTGTCTGCGCATCGAAACAGCTAGGAGAGCATGCTAATAAACTTTCCATAAAAAAATTTAATAATTAATTCAAGTATTTATATATATGTACATATATATATATATATATATATATATATATATATATATATATATATTTATTCTTGAGGACAGAACTTAATTGCCACACAAATGCCCATTTATCATTTGTTTTATTTGTAGCCCTTTAATGGCTTAAATCTCTAAGCAAAATACCCTAAAGCAAAAAATGGAATTTTGTTCGACTTGTGAATGTCCATTATAGAAAAAGAATGTCTTTAAATGATTTATGGAATTTACCGCAATTTTTGGTTGAAAGATTATAAGAAATCAATGAATAAATGTAGATGGATTGTGGAATATATAATAAATAATTAAACATTATTTATCGATTCACCTGTTGAATATTATGCAGTTAGTAATCTTTAATTCGCACAACTCAATTTTATTTTTGATAAGTACAGGGTATTGTTGAAAGCACTGAGCCGCAACGGCATCGTCGTCGTCATCAAAACGGCGCTTAACTGGCCACCGAGTTTTAGTTTTAATTTTAATGAGTTATGAAATAGCTATAAAGTGTAAAGAATTGCTGACCATAACTAAAACACTTTCAAATTGCAACAGCAACACGCAAAGGCACACACACAACATACACACACCAGTCGAGTGTGCGAGTGTTTATCGGCGGGGAAAAGAGCTGTTTGTGTTTCATTTTGCTTAGCTGCTGACGCATAGCCAATGCCCAAAAACTTTGGATATATAATAATTGGGCTTTGTGTCTGTCTGTCTGTCTGTCTGTTCGTCTGCCCATCTGTCTGTCTGTCTATTTGTCTATCTGGCATTGACATGACTATTTTTAATATGTAATTTCTAGATTTCGATTGCAATTAAACTGCCAAATGGAGCGCAAGCCCCACTTTTTTTGGCAGCACATTCGTTGATTAGAATTCAAATTTCGATGTCCTATTATATACCTCTATCTATATACAATTGTTTCGACTTCCTTATCGCATTAATAAGCGAGTAAAATGATGAGTTCACATGAAATCGCAGAAACTTTGTTATATTTAGTTGTAGCGGGGTAACCATGGACTAATTGTAATGCTGACCTAATGATTTTTATGGCTTTTATTTGTCAATCTTTTTGGTTTTGTGGTTCCAGGTCATTTTTTTATTCAACAGTCCAGCACACTTTCGCACAGCGAAATCTGAAATACAGTCTGTCTGTAGTTCATTCTTTATCAGACTGAATAGTAAACAAAATAAATTATTATTTTGAATATATTTTTAGTCTATTCACCCAATGAATTAATTCATTATAATGTGCACAATATTTCAGCACACACTAGACAGGTTTCTTTCTATCCAATCTTCTCTATAAGCCATTAATGCTGGACAAGTATCTTGTCTACAATTTAGTTTAATTATCTTCTCCATAATCTATCATTCTTGAAGAATACTCTTACTAAGTTTTAAGTATTTTCTTTCTAAACTTTTTGCTGGGGAAGGTGTCCTAGCTTTCTTCCATATTCAATCGTAGCTGTAGAAAATTTTTACCTGTCCTCGAGCATCAACTAGGTGTAGAAAGATAGAAATCTTAGAGAAAATTCCAAGTTATCTTCAAGTATCTCTCTTATCTATTCTTTACTTACCAAGTATATTTTTTATATTATTAACTCGCTGTGAAAAGTCTTTCCCATTTCCAAATATCTTCTATACTTCTTAGATTTATCATACATTTTCTCTGCATTACATCTCTGCTTTATAAAAGTCTTTCCAATCTTCAATCTTCTTCTTCTCTATTTCCATTTTTGCTGGGGGAAACTTCTCATCACTTTTTAAGTAACATTTCTATATTCTATCTTTGCTGGAGAAAGGTCTATCCGTCGTCAAGTATATTTTCTATTATTAATCTAATCGACAAAGAACGGTTACTCATTTCCAAACCACAGGCTATCTAAACTCGTAACTTTTTGAAATATTCCTAAACTATTCAGTCGCCATTTCCGCCAATTGTTTACTATACTCTAAAGCAACATAACAATAATACCCAAATTTATGCATTCAATGCGTTTTTTGGACTTCCCCGCTAAAAGCTATTCTATTCGTATTAAAATATTCTGGAAATATTTATACTAAATCTGCTTAGTTTTATTAGTTAATATACATTTAACTATTTCCATTTATTTATTTATTTTTAGAAGTTAATTCCTCTATTGTGAGATCATATAGGTATTTACACTTTGTTCGTGACTTTGGTGTCATTAGTGAAATTTGCTTAAATTATTGTCCAATTTGCTGAACCCGTTTTGGCAGCTCCAAATTGTTTGCTTTCTTAGGAAAAGTGTTGAAGCCAAGTCAATACAAATCTGACAAGAGTTTCCTTCCGCATAAATACATAATTACAAATGGCTCACTCTCTCTCTCTCTCTCTCTCCCCGTGTCTCTTAATCTTTTTCTTTTTTTTAGCCAGTTAATAAGCCAAGTGTTATAGATTTCTTGCAACAGCAAAATTGCTTTGAATTGACAGATAGACAACACACACGTACTCCAACAATAATTGGCTTGTTTTTTAATTACAGGCCAGTTATGACTCGTATGCCAACAATTATTGTTAATTAACATTTGTGTGTGTATGTGTGTGTGTGTGTGTGTGGCTAATTGAAACAACAAAGACAGCAACTTTTGTGCTTAAATCGTAAGTCTTGGCTTAAACTAAGTTTAATCTAAAGGCGACTTCTAGGCCAGGCCAAGACATCTGCATTGACATTCAGTGAATTTCATTGAGTTTTCACTTGGACGCAGCTCGAGGTGAGGTGTGTGCCTGAGTGTCTGTGTGTGTGTGTGTGAGGGGTTCTTGGCAAGCTCACAACTGGCTCTCTTGGCACGTTTTCATTGATCTAGAAACGCGGCTCTTTTAAATAGTGATTTAGTCTATTATCCGCTGGTATTCCGGTTTTTTATTATTATTTCAATGGGTCAATACGACGTGATATAAATTTTCCATGATAGTGAATGCTTTTTAATTTACGGCGGACGACAGTCTGCTCTCTCTCTCTCTCTCTCTATCCCTAGGTATGTATTTCATTCTCTCTCGCTCTGTTTGGCATTATGGATGATTTTGATTTTGGGTCGTTGCGCATAATTAGCACATGGCTTGACCCCAGCTCTTAACCCCGACTCTCTGCCTCGATGTGTCTCTGCATGTGTGTCGAGAGAGTGTGAGGAAATTTTTTTTTGTTTCTTTCCTTTCATTCGGAAATTCTGCGGATATTTTTTTTTTTCTGTTTTCTGTTGAATTTAACATCAGGCGTCTCATAAATATTTCATACAGTATTTGCGTGCGGAATCCGTGTGTGTATTGCCCATTAGTCCGCATAGTCGCATAGTCGGCAATGCATTGTCGTCTGGTTATATATATTCAAAAGCTATGCAAATCGATGGCATCAGAAGTCAGAAATCAGTAATTCGAAATTCCAAAAACCATTTACTACATGTTTAGTTTTTGCTTCTTGTTTCTTTTGTTGTCTTGCCCCTCATATATATGTATGTATTTTGCATACCAGAACAGAGTGCTACCTGCAGTCGATATTCTCCATTTCTAATTTCCAATTGTCAGAGTTGCCCCGATACACAATTCCCGATTCCCAATTACAATTCCAATTCCGATCACACAAATATCCGCTGACGCAAGCACCATAGCGCCCCATAGGCTTCAAATCAATGTGGAGCGGCTCCCTGTTCCAATAATATATGCAAAACAATTGCTCTTGCACCTTGATTATAATGCGTGAATGAACGTTGGAGAGAGTGTCTACAGTTGCACTATCTACAGATAATATTTGCAACTGAATTTCATGTT
Organism: Drosophila paracracens; assembly: GCA_035044025.1. Taxonomy (NCBI): domain Eukaryota; kingdom Metazoa; phylum Arthropoda; class Insecta; order Diptera; family Drosophilidae; genus Drosophila; species Drosophila paracracens. The sequence continues at coordinate 110,820 of JAWNMN010000069.1, read as the reverse complement.
TCTTGATTGTCTATTTTTAGTTTTTACGATGCGAATATCTTCAGCTCTCCCCACTTGAATAACTCGCGCTTATCTCGCTTAAGTGTACAGAACAGTTTTTAGCATAACTCAATTTTTATAGACCTTGCTTCTCGAACTTTCTCCCTTCTCACGTCGCGAGTTTTACAGCTTTGACAGTCAGTGCGCAAGTCCCATTTGAAATAGCCATACCAATATTTTAAGAATCTTTTTTCCTGTTCCACAAATTATAATAAAGTTTTCCTTACTTTCGCTTAGATCATTGGCACCAAACAAATACTCGTACGCCCCGATGGCTATTTTATTAAGGATCGCACCATATCCAGCTCATCGGACAACTCGAATGCTACAAATAACACAGCCTGTTCGCCACCACTGGCCATTGGCTATATTGGTGATAATAGCTCAAATCAAAACAACAACAATAGCAGCAACAACAGCAGCAGCAACAACAACAATACAACGAATAACATCACAAATGCGAGCAGCAGCACCAGCAGCGGGAACAGCGCAACAAATGGACTCAGTCTGAGCACCTTGGAGAATAGCAGCGAACTCATCCTGCCCATTGCGGAGGCTCAAGCTGCTGGCAAACCCCTAACCGAGGCCATCGAGGAGGTAAGTGCGGTAGATAGACGATAGATAGGCGACAGAAAAAAGATAGAATGAGAATAGAAGGGGTAGATGAGAGTTAGAAAGGGGATGGAAAAGCGATAGATTGTTGATAGATAGGTGATAGATAGATATTTGGAAGATTGATGAAGTATAGAGGGAATGGGAATACAAGGTTGGGAAAAGAGGAATAGTAAGGCGATAGGTAGGTGATGATAGATGCAGGTTACAAGGAGCTTATAAGTAGGTATGAAAGTAGGTTAAAGAATGATTAATTATTGAGGAGAGTTATGTGTAAGAGCGGGGGATTGACTTGTGAAAAGAGGGGAATAGAAAAGCAATAGAGAGACTATAAAAGTGCCATAGATAAGAGACCACGCAATCTGGTAGTATTACACCTTACAGCCTGCTTATCTCGAGTTAAGAAATAATTAGCTTCATTTAACACCTTCGGTGCGCTTATCGCGCGTGGGAGTCGCTTGAACAAGCTTCAGATAAGTTTTACAAGGCAGAGAAAGAGGAAGAGAGAGAGAGAGAGATAGATAACACGCTAATATCTGGGTTAAAAACCAGCTTATGGGAAATAAGGCGAAGAGCTCAGCTTTTCTTTCGAAACTACACATACATATTATCTAAAGATAAGCTACCGAAATAAAGCATTAACTCATGATGACTGGAAATACGTTTAGATGGTTCCATCATTTGACGAGTCATTGAGGATTGTATTTCTGAGGTACACGTTGTTCCCTGGACTGCGCCACTGATTGGCAGCTGGGCTGTGGAACAGACCTCCTCGTATGTGCTAAAAGTGTTCGACTTTTCAATCTTATCACTCACACATTCTGATAAGCAAAAGTTGTGCGCTACTAGAGCATTTTGACAAGCAGCCGGCACCGCACCGCCTCATCCCTCCTCCCTCGATTTGCTACGGGAAATGTAAACGCTAGATAGGGAGTAAATAATTGTAGAGACGGACAACTTGATGTTTCAGATAAAGGTACTTGAAGATCGAGAATGAGTACTGTAAAACTTGTGAGCGTTACCAATTTACAATTGCCTGACAATTTTCCAGTCAAACATAAATATTATAGATGAAGATTAGCTATGAGCATCTCGCATGTGTCTCCAACAAATTTATCTAAAAAATATTACTTTTATTCCTCTTAGAGAAAGGGTATTTAGAGTTCGATATGAACGCAACTTTATTATTCTTCAGTTCATTTAAAAGTCGACTGACTAAATGGAAGTTTTGAGGGAATGTTTCATGCCACCACGTGTGGCAATTCAATTTATTAAAACAAATAAATATTGATGGCGTGACCTCCATTTGAGACGCCTTAATGAACTTGGCAAGTGCAATCTGTAGAAATGGGTGCCTAACTAACTTGGATAATTAAGATCTTGCTTGTACTCTGCACCTTACGGAGCAATAATCTGATTTAAAGACTGTGTCGTCGGCAATGCCAATTAGATGTCAGATTATATACTTAAACATGTATATATACATATATATATCTATTTATATGTATATAATAAATAGTTAGCTATAAATTGAAGTGCATCTTTTACTGACATCTGTAAATGACGCGTGACGTAATGTTCAAGAGAGAAGAGAGAGGGAGGGAGAGAGTTTGCCTGGCTGGCATACTAATTGGCTTGGTCAATAAGCATTTGGCTAGCAAATATTTACGAGTTAGGGGTCTGAAGGGGTAAACCTTTTCATAAGGGATATCTCACCTTGTTGGTTAAAAAAACCCATTCACAGATATGTTAACAACGGTTAGTGCAACAGAAAACTGTCTGATATGTTTGCTCACGATGACATGGCTAAAAAGTGAAGCTCTTGTTGTTAGTGTTGTTGGTGTCTCTGTTTATTGCACTTAATTGATAATAATTGCGACAAGAACAACAACGAGAACAAACAAGACTAAACGGGTTTATACCAATTGTAAATTTGCACATTTGTAGACTAGAAATGTTTGCACTAAGAATTTGCATACAGCCAAATAATCCCCACAAACCTTTCGTTATTTAAACCTTTGAAACTTGCTACTTGGTAAGTTTTATCGACGTCATCTGGTATTTTAGATGCATATCATATCTTAATTTAGTTTTCAATCTAAAAACAATCCAATTAAATCTAATTGATTGACAGGTTGCAGCTGTCGAATGACGTATTTAAATATAATATTAGCATTTTGGAAATCTTATAATAATTAGTCTACTACGATACGATTCTTATGAACAGTGACTTCTTCATTAGGAACTGCAAATTAATACTAACCATTAAGTTGAAAATGCGAGTCTGGCTCAAACTTCCTGCTTCAAATCTCCCTTGCAAAAAAAATGGCTTCTAGCGACTGGTAAACCCTTAAAAAAGCTATAACTTTGTGAAAAGTGATCAGATTTTTTTAAATCAGGGATTTTTGATAATAGCTTGACCTCTAGATTAAGATTACATTTAAAGTTGAAAATGCGTTTCGGGCTTGATTACCATGTTACAAATATTCCCTCAAAAATAGCTGGTAGCTGGTCAAAACTTTTCACAGCTTTTAACTTTGTCAACAACTTTGTCAAAATTAATTACTAATTACTAGGCTGGAGACGGGTTGAAAGTCTTGAGTCGAATTCCAACTATTTATCATTATTATTAATTAATTAATTAATGGTAAATAATATTTGTGAATGTTTCGCTTACAGTTCGATGCCTATTTACGCTCTCTATCGCTCAATGATACGGAGATCAAATTGATCACCGATGGGCAGCTGCCGCTGCGCCAATGCCTGCATCGGGAGGCCTGCGCCAAGGACGTTGAGCTGCCCGCCTATTATAATAGATTCAGTGATCTGCGCAAGGAGTTTCAGCGCTACAAATCGGGTGATTTATCCCGTGCCCTCGTTCCGGTCAAGGACATCAAGAAGATGCTGCAGTCCCCCGTGCTGCCCATGCCACAGTCCATTGCTGAAATGCTTAAAGGTTGGTGCTGAGATTCGTATGTGATAACAGTTCTAATGTGTGATGATTTTCACTCCTTGCAGAGCTCAATGCAACGTCTGTGGAAGATAATGACTTCTATATACGCGAATCTCGCGATATGGTCACTGTGATTCAAACATTGCTTCAAGCGGGTGAGTTTGTGCAGAGGAAAGGTTTATTATGCTAAAAACACTAATGAGCAAATAATTCTATATATTTGCAGGACATAAATTTGAAACAAATGAACTCGTTAATCTAGTACTGGAGCCTGGCATTTGGTAAGCAAAGAATGCCTAAGATATGTATTAAGGAACAGATTTGTTGATTTGGAATGGACTGCAGAATGTATTCGAGCTGTGGGATAGAGAAAAATAGCAGCTTGATGTGTGTTGAGAATGATTATTCAATGGTTTATCTCAATAGTCATTGTTTTCCTGGACTCTTTTTTGACTTTTAAATGTACTGCTCTCAGGGGATTAAAAAAAACTTTGAAAATCCAAAAGAGATAACGCTTACAAGAAACATGAAATGACTCCATAGAAACTAAAAATGATATGATATAGAAGAGGAATTAGATTAATTTTGAAGGGACTGATAATTAAGAAATAAATGAGTTAAGTAAAGAAAAACTATGCAAATGGATTGATGAGAATAAATTCCATCAGCTAGTTGAAATAATTAGTCAAATATAATAACTTAACATAAAAATATTTTAATTGATTTAAAAAATGAAATAAATTACTCAAATAAGTGACTGATAACAAGCTAAAGCTACATCAAAGCAATCAATTTGGGTTTATTGATAATAATAAATGTTTATGAACAATGAGAACAGAGAATAGGCTTATCAAAATATGATAATTAAATGTATAACTAGAAATTAGATTAAAAAGCTTTATTAGCCTATCTAGAATATAATCTGATAAGCGGCGTCCTTCGGAGGTCTGCAATGTGTCAGTTCTTGGCAATACTGAACTACGTACTTGCCTTCGATTTGAGTTGCAAATCATTTTACTCAACGCTCTCAAAATGCTTTCCGCATACATAGTCTGAGTGGAACTCAAGTGTTCAGTCTCAAAAAACCTGAGAGACTCTTCGAATCGTAACAAATTCAGCGCTGCACTGTTCAAATTTCTGTGTACTAAGGTTCGCCAAGACTTTTGAGCCAAAAGTCACTCAAAAATAAAAGAAAACGTGAAATACGAAACAAAAAACCATTAAACGAAAAATACTCAGAAAAATACACAGAGACCAACCGACAGACAGACAGACTGACTGGCAGACAGACTGACTGACTGTAAACAACGCGATGCGAGGCGACATATCGTGCATTGGATCGCCGCTCGTCGGCTTGTCGTTTGTCGCCCAGCAGTCAACGATTGGATCGCCATGCGATAAGAACTGTGTGGAACTCTGCTCGCACATCTTGAATTGAACGGAAATTGGAAACGCATCGAATACTGAATAGTACATAAATTGTGACAACTGTTATCGCTAGGAAAAAAATATGGACAAAAATATATAATATATAATATATATATACGTAAAGTATACCTTTGTCTGGCTTAGACATATAAGTGTGCCATTTTCGTTGTCGCGAGGAGCTGAAGTTTGCAGAAACCTGAAATCTATTAAAAATAATTCAATTAGTCGCCAGGTAAAAATCAAATCAGTGCAAAACATTCATGAATATTCCACAGATGTTATAATATATGATTATTATTTTCGCTATTGTTGGCTTTCTTTTGATTATGAATGTTTTTTTTTTATTTGTTTTCGTTCTGACTGTCTGACTCTGACTCGCTGTTTCGGTTTGTGTGTGCTTTTTTTGTTTTTGTTCTTTATATGCTTGAGAGCAATGTGAAAAGTCAGCAAAAATGTTTACGGTTTTGAAAACTGAAACGTGACTTGAGCCAACTAAACTAAAACAAAAAAAAAAAAAACATAAATGAAAAATAAATCACAAAAACTACACATGTTTAAAGACCCTAACTCAAGTCTAGCCTGTTGCATAAGCATAAGCGTAGCGCTAAGCGCTAGACTCTAGACTATATAGAGTATAGAGTATCGTATAAATTTATGTGTTTGCCCCATATCTGTTTACCTTCGGCGAACTGAAACTTCAATTGAAAGCTGCACCTAAATTTTTCACTGGAATACTATTTATTTGAGTATTTGTTTGCTCACCTTACAAATTTTGTTTTTATTTTTTTTACAGCTCAATTGACGACGAGGTGGACGGCAATTGCATTGTGCGTGCCCGTGGCTTGCCCTGGCAGAGCAGCGATCAGGATATTGCCAAATTCTTTCGCGGACTCAACGTAGCCAAGTGAGTGGTAAATTCCATTGAAGGAAAGAAAGATTAAATTGCAGAATGTGAACTTGAGCATAAGATTGAAGATCTTACAACTTGCTTTTAAATATATGCAGAACTTGTAGTATACAGATATATATTGTTCATTTCCAAGTCAAGCTGCATCTGGTTGTCTTGAAAATCATTATAATAGTAAACAGATATGCATAGTAGATCGTCATACTTAAGAAAAGAATTAAGGTCTTAGAAACTAACCTTTAAATGGATGCTATATTTACACTATATTATACTATATTCATTATCAGCAAATCGATCTTAAACGACTGTTTTGCCTGAAACAAAGTTTCAATAATATTTATTATAATTTATTGCCTAGTACGCAGCCTGAATCTCATCACTAAGGTATCCCAAGCAAATGCATGTAAGGGTATCAAGAAATAGATGAACGTAACCCATTGATAAGATGCGCCTTCGCTTATCGAGGTTCAGCGGGTCAGCGGCAGAGATTGCCACAGAGAGACAGAGACAGAGAGGGATGAATTTATATATATATCTGTGTATAATATGCCTGACTTTTCCTTATCAATATTTAAATTGTTTGCTGCTGCATTCTCTTTTCTCCCCTCCCCCGCACACTTTCTCCGTTCCTTCCAAATTGTAGAGGCGGCGTTGCTCTGTGTTTATCGCCGCTGGGCCGGCGCAACGGTGAGGCATTGATACGCTTTGTTTCCCAGGAGCATCGCGACATGGCCCTCAAACGGCACAAACATCACATTGGCTCGCGATACATTGAAGTGTATCGCGCCTCTGGGGAGGATTTCCTGGCCATTGCCGGCGGCGCTTCGAATGAGGCGCAGGCCTTCCTCTCCAAGGGCGCCCAGGTGATAATACGCATGCGTGGACTGCCCTACGATTGCACACCAAAGCAAGTGGTAAGTGTGTTTCACGATGACCTGAAACGAATACCTTTCTCAAACGATTTCTATCTTCCGCCCAGCTGGAATTCTTTACCACCGGTGAGTCACCCTGCCATGTGCTCGACGGCAACGAGGGAGTTCTGTTTGTGAAGAAACCGGATGGTCGAGCCACCGGCGATGCCTTTGTACTGTTTGCCAATGAATGCGATTCATCCAAGGCGCTGGGTCGCCATCGTGAGTCGATTGGACAGCGATACATTGAGCTCTTTAGATCGACGACGGCGGAGGTGCAGCAGGTGCTGAATCGTTCGATGGATCCGAAGACGTACGAATCGAATAATCACAGCCAGCCGCCGTTGATAGCACAGTTGCCCACCATGCAGTTGCCGTTGCTGCCGCAGGTGGGTGCCGCCGCTGGTGGCCACGCCCTCAACCCGCTGTCAGCTAACGCTAGCCACGCTAACCTGTGCCCCCAACTTCCCCATGCCCCACAGCACCTCATCACCTCGGGCACCACCAAGAACTGCATACGATTGCGCGGGCTGCCCTACGAGGCCATGGTGGAGCACATCCTTCACTTTCTGGACGACTTTGCCAAGCACATCATCTACCAGGGCGTCCATATGGTCATCAATGCGCAGGTGAGTAGATGAACATCTTCTATACACTCGCTATGCTTATCATTTCTATTTTGCAGGGCCAGCCCAGCGGGGAGGCCTTCATCCAAATGGACTTGGAGGAGTCGGCTCGGCTGTGTGCGCAACGCAAGCACAATCAGTTTATGGTCTTTGGCAAGAAGTTCCGTTACATTGAGGTGTTCCAGTGCTCCGGAGACGATATGAATCATGTGTTGAACGGCGGCCTTGCGTCACCCGTTGCCACCGCTGCCCCACATCCGGGCCATGCGCATTTGGCTGCCGCTGCCGCCGCTGCTGTTGCCGCAGCCGCTGCTGCTGCTGCGGCGGGCAAACAGCCATCACTGCTGTCACCGGGTATGTTAGCACAACCGCCGCCGCCACCCAATGGCGCACCAGCCATTAGCTCACACACACACACACACGCACACTCGCTCAACACACTCAACTCACTCAGCTCGCTCAACACACACAGCGCACAACACTCCTCGCACACACACGCACACTCGCCACACACGCATGCGCACACACCATATGCCGCGGCGGCTGCTGCTGCTGCCGCAGCTGCTGCTCATCATGCATTGCAAACCTCACCAGTTGCTGCTGCCTCACTTGCTCCCCTCACGGCGGGCACGCCCAGTGGCTTGGCTAGCTATATGGCTGGCACATCCACTTCCACAATGTCCACGCATTCGTCGGCGCTCGGTTCACTGTCGAGCACTGGTCTCTCGCACGCCGGGTATCCGTACAATTTGCAGCTGTCACAGGCGGCGGGCTCCCATCCCGGCGTCGGCTCATCCAATCCGGCGCTGCTCGCCCAGCAGCAGGCCCAGTTTATTGCCCAGCAGAATTTGCTGGCTCGCCAGCAGGCTGCTGCTGCTGTGGCCGTTGAGCAGCAGCAGCAGCAACAGCAGCAGTTGTATGCAAATGCTGCCATGTTGCAGCAGCATCAGCTGTATATGCAACATCCTGGCGCTGCTGCTGCCGCCGCTGCTGCTGCTGCCATGGGCGGTCAGCCGCAATTCGTGTTCATGCAGCGACCCTATCTGCAGCCCTTTCAACTCGGCTATATGCCAGCCACCGCCGGTGGATATCAGTTTGCGGGCGCTGCCACAGCCGGTGCGGGGGTATCGGGTAGCGCTGGGAGTGCTGCAAGTGCCGCAAGTGCGGCAAATAATGCGGCACTCCTTCAATCGCACTCCATGAAGCGCTCCTATGAGAATGCCTTCCAGCAGGATCCGACCGGCGCAGCAGCTGCCGCGAATGCAGCCAGTGCTGCCAAACGGGCTTTGACTCGAGCGCCCAGCAGCGTCTATTCCTACTACAATCCAGGTATTTAGTAGGTCTAAATATTCAGGCAACTAAATCAATCATTATTATGTGATTGATTGAGTTTACTCTGAAGCTAATTTCATTCCAAGACTTTGTAGACATTCGACGTATCTTTGCCTATCACAAATCATGATTGATTGATAGTTAAGCTCCATGTTCGTAATTGATAACGTTTATGGCTTGATTGTTTGTTTGAAATACGATACTTTCTTTCTTGATTCTGTAAACAATCGAAACTCCGACACTTCAAGCACATTCCAAGGCTTTTCATCCAAGCAATCAATCAGAATTGATTGATGCACTCTTCAAATTAAACTCCGGCCAACGTTTGCAATGCACAATGAGTGGTAAGTGGATAAATACCCAATATCATCCATATCATCGCTCAACTTTGGCAATACACACACATACATACACCATACACTCACACCACACAATACACATACCACACACATACCAGACATATTTTGTTAGCGCTTAAAATAGTCTTTTTAATTGTAAATTTTTGATAGTGAAATTTTTTGTAGTCGTAAGTCGAATTCAAGCAAGAAAAGTAAACGAAAATACTTTTAAGCTACTTTTGTCTAAGGTCTAAGCATTACTTACATAATATGCCCGGCACACTCGCACACCCATCGCACACACACACACGCACACTCTACCCATACACACACATACACACACACAATCGGGAAAGCTAACAAATGTGCAAAAAAAAAGTCAAAATTTTGTTAACTAAAAAGGCAGCTGATTTAAATCTAGTTAATACTTAACTCTACTATGTGTACTGTGTATGTTGTTTGTGTGTGTGTGTGTGGGTGTGTGTGTGTGGGTGTTCATGAGTGTGTGTGGCAAGGTGTAGTGTGTGTGTATGTATAATTGAGTGTGTGTCAAACGCTACTTCAACAACAGAGGCTAATGTCCTTCATGCAGCGAGCGTTGTCCACATTTATGTTCATGTGTGTGACTGCGTGTATGTGTGACTGTGTCTCATGTCCATCAAGTGCAATCTATAAACTAAATTTAAGCATAGGCACACACACATCAACCCTTTACACACAGCATCCACACACACACACATACGAACGCTCACTGCCCGAAAGGCGTCAGGTGTTGGCTCATGCGTGGAAAAAGAAATCAAAAACATATTTTTTAAATCTAAATTGAACTGTGTGCAGCAAGTCGAGAAACCCCATTCCCCGAAACCGTTTAAAGTTTAGACTAGAATAATACGTATTCAAACGTATATATACACACATACATAAATACATACATACCATACATATATATAATATTATTAATAATAATATTGGCAAAAAAAAAATAATTTTAAGACGTACAACTTGTAAAATTGGTTGGTTACACAAAAACAAGCAAAAACAAAAAAAAGAAAAAACAAATCGAACATTTTGGATTAATATTTTGAAACTAAGCATTAGAAAACTTTTCCTGTGTCCTCGGCTGTTTTGTGGCCGAGCATTGCGATCTATTCGAAGCAAACACATACACACACACATTCACACATCTATCTATGTAATATCCAGAATATATATGTAATCCTGATCCTGCTCATTATGGGTTTAATCATAGATCGCAATGCTCCTCGCCGTCAGCTTCTAACAAACACTCAACAAAATACCACTCATATATAATTTGGAACTTCAATTTGATTTTGCATATAAATTGCGTATATCGTAAATCGTTATTTATATATATATATATACATCTATATTTATATGTATTATCTTTAGCTAATAAGTGTGCGTAACTGGTGTTAGTCGCAAATTTGGAATTTGGAATTCTGAATCTGAATTTACTTTTTGTGTGTTCTCTGTCATCACTAATTTTAGTTTATAGTGTCCCCCCCTTCTCTCTCTCTCACTCTCTGTCTGTCTCTCTGTCTGCCGCTCTCTGCCTCTATAAATATATATACATATAATGTATAATCTTGATATCATACAAAGGGAATGAAAAAATTGCTTTCTACATTCCTTGTACGCTCTAGCGCTTTAGTGTCTTACAGATCTGATCTGATAAATATATATAAATTTGGTTATGGATATTTTTTGGGTTTATGCTCTAAGTATATATCTTCAAAATACGATTCTCTATATTTTCAGTATGTTTGTCTTTGTCTTCTGGGTCTATGTCTAACTATATATGTATAGAATATATAGTTGGGTTCCAGTACCGATTCGAGCAGAGAGCTAAAAAAATATTTCCATCGATCCTAACTCCTCTTCTGCGTCTAACAAACAGTTTTTGCGCTGCTTTATTTTTGGCATATCTACAAAACGAAATTGAAAAATATATTTGCTTATAAATTAAAAAGCATGGGAAAGTTTTTCACAGCTTAGCAACTAGTTTAATTGTTTAGTTAAGGTCTAAATCATATATGGCAATCGAGTGGTTTCCCCATGGGTCTTGCAATACATACATTTACAATCTATGGCTTCCATAAAAAAAAAACAAATCCAATTAAAATCAATTCATAAGCAGCCAAGTTTATTAATATTAATTAAACGTATATAAAATATTTACATTTCAATTAACTTAATTAGTTTATAGCGCACAACAACAAAAACAAAACAAAAAAAAAAACATATATTTTTTGATATTTCATAATTTTTTAATGCTTAGTCTAGAGACAATCGAACTTTTTATTACAAATTTTTTATACTTCAATAAATATATACATATCGCTCTACATACAAAAATATACCTATAAATAATGCCCACCCCCATCCTCCCTCATTTTCTTTCCCCTCTCTTTGCGATTCTCAACTTGACTTTAACTTGAATTAAATCTCTCTTGCTCTGTGTGTGCACTTTACCCATTTTCAAGAATCTATAACTTATCCACATCAAATTTACATTTTTAAATACATAAAAACCTATTAAACAAGGCAAAATATACCGATAAGAAATCTCATTAATCGTAATTCATATCGATAAATTTTGCTGCGGTTTTTTTTCTTCTGTTAGTTGAAATTGTGTTATCGTCTGCCCTGTCTAACCGTCCTCTCTTCATCTCTCTCCTTCTCACTCATCAGATATACACCATGTATTTGTAACTCTTGGGTATTTTGGGCTTGGGTCTAGCTTTATACGTATTTTCAGGTGCATCCTCTCTGGGCTCGGGTCTTTGTGTGGCCGCATCGGTTGAATTTTTAATGGCGTTGCGAGTTTGCACTATTTAATGATTGTTAAATTTGATTAAAATTGGAGTTGTATGGTCTATATATATAAATTGATATATATTTAATTCGATTGTATGTGTGTGTGTGTGTGTGAGTGCAACTCGATAACGTCGATAAGTGGATTGTCAAGTCATAAAACGTAATACGTAATCCGTAATACCACCTAGTGCTACTCTCTCTCTTTCTCTCTCTATAGACACACACACACGCATCTTGTATGTAACAAAAAACAAACAAACAAAACAACGTTTACGTTATCGATATGTTATCGACAACATTAATTGGTCCTCTGCTGCTTTTGTGTAAGGAACTGTGGCCCTAACTGTATTTGCATATATGTATTGTATGTATAAGTACCATACTATAACGATAACTCGATAATTCGATAACTCGATTCTTTACTCATACCGCCGTCGTTGTTGTCAATTGGGCCAGCCCTCTGTGTGTGTTTTGTTTGGTTTCTTTTTATATTATTTATATTTTTACCTTTTTGAAGGCTGGTTGGTGCTTGGATTAAAAAAAAACAGAACGGGATAAAACATGTTTTTAAGTTAACTATGTGCGCAAAAATGTATTCATATTCTCTGGGTAAAGTGGTAAATATATATCTATATATATATATATATGCATACATATACTGATATTACATACATATATATCTTCAATATTAAATTTACCAATTATTAAAATATATGTCTCCTCTACCATAAATATTTTGCAAATGTCTAAACGGTGAGTGTTTTTGAATACGATTATACTTAACTTCACTTGAACTTCAACTAACCATCTAACTAACTCTAACAACTACAACAACAACATTAACTAATCTTAACTCAAGTCAATGCGTCCTTTTTTATATACAACAATAACTACTTTTGTGTTGCTTCAAGCAATTACCGTTAGCTTTTCTTTAAGACTAACAACAACCCATCCCAAAAAGTAAAGTATACCCAAGCCATACTCACAACACTGACTACCAAAAATTTATGATTTTTCTTAAATGATAATTTTTGCAACTTGTATAAGACTTTTGTTAATTTTGTTTTCCTTTTTCTCTTGTGCTTTCTTTAGGTGCCACAGTGCTGGGCGCCCATTTTGGTGCTCATTTTCCGGCTTATGGTGGTCCACCGCCGCCGCCACCGACCCACACACCGTTGCTGGCGACGCCGCGAGCCCATCATGGCCACGCCCATCACGCCCACCATCATCATCACCACCATCATGCGTCCGCCTTCTATCCGCCGCCGCTCGTCTACTGGCCCTATCCCAGTCCGCCCGTCTCGCCAACCACCTACTTCAGCCAGCCGGGCGCCCATTCTCCATCACAACATCAGGCAATGGTGAGTACACATATACAGTTATACATACAGTTGTGAACCAAAATATAGCTCCACTCCACTCAAAGGTGTTTTTTTTTTAATTTGTAATCTTTATTAACTTTTGGAAGTGAATGCTATTATTTTATTCGCAACTGTATATATATTAATTATTTAGAAATATACAAATATATAATTACTATACGTGCCGCAGTATCCGATGGACTTTTTTCCACCCTCTCCGCTGTCGCCGCCCAATGCCGGCCTGATACTCACACCCAACAAGAACGCCGTGCCCTTTGTGCCCAGCAAACAGCAAACAGGCAACGGCAACAGCAGCAACAACAACAACACCAATGTCAACAACAACAACAAGCATATAGGCACGCCTGCTATTCAGGCCGCCACTGTAACGCCGACGGCAGCAACGCCGGCAGCAGCAGCAGCGGTTATTGTTAATGGCAATTTTAGCGCTGCGCCTGCTCAGTCTGTGACGCCAACGTCTGCGCAGTCATCGCAAACGCTGCTTAGCCTGGACACAAACCACGCTACACCCGCTTTGAAAACTGGCAGCCAGAGTGTAACAGAAAATGCCACGCCCATTGTGAGCAACTCGTGCGTGGAGCTTTACATATCGTAGATACTCCTCTTTCTCTCTATAACTACCCCTCTCTCTCACGCTTGCTATTTATTGCTTGCACTCAGAAAGTAATCTTAACGAAAATGAGAAGAAAAAAAATTGTCTTGCCAATCGAAGAAATTTGTTTGTAGTCTAGATTAGAACCCAGCTGTAGATAAGTCGCTAGCCGAGTCGCACATCACACGGCGAATTGCTGCTGGCCAAACTTAACGAATCTCGCCTTACCGCACAGTGAGAAATTGAAATGAATTTTTTATGTTGTGAGATGTACTTAGAATCGGCTTAAAATTAATGCTTAAGTAGACGCCCCAGTGCGAAAAGCTTTTCCATTGCAATTTATATTTATTATTTAAAATGCACATTCACAACACACACACACACACATATATATTCCAAATATACATATTAGCGAATTAGCAAAAACCGACAAGAAAAAACTACAAATTTATCCCTAGTCAATAGTCAAATTATTTATATATATATATATACAAATATCATATATATATTGCAATTATCTAATTTTAACTGCATGTTAAATGTCATTATGTGCAATTGTCAGTTGTCATTGCGTGGGATTTGAATTTAACTATCCCATTTGCATTTGGCAAATCAGTCAGAAAATAATAATAATACATAATATATATATATGTATATATAATGTAGAGTGTATGCGTTATAATGATGATTTATCCAATGTTTTGTTTAGGCTAAGCCATCAATTATTTTGTTATTTTACCTACTCGTCAATGTGAAACCAAGAAACGAATTATATAATTACGTAATTGTGTAATTATGTAATTGTCTATTTAAAAAGCATCGACCTATCTGTTTTTACTTGTTATGCTATTTTCAGTTCGAAAACAAAACAACAAACCGATATTATCAATTGTTTACAAATATGCAATTTATTAAATAAAGCAAACACAAAAAAAAAATCAATAAAAAACCAAACAAAATGCATTTTTTTCTTGGTGCTTTTTTCCCACTCAAAATAACAGGCGAACAGAAATGTTTAGTTAAACGATTTAACTGGAGAATAACCTCAAATACACGCCTTTCAAAGTATGCAACAATTTCTTTTCAATTTTGCATTTGAATCGAACCGCTTAAAAGTATGCAACTCTTCGGCAGTCAGATGATCGCAGCTATCATTCAACAACGGTTTCATTTATTATTAAGTTGGGCCGAATCCTGGCGGTACTGCAATACCAGGCCAACCCGCAACAGAGGTGGAGCAAGCTCCTATGAAAATAAAAATCAATATTTCACATATGATCGCTTTTTTCTTCGACTTTTCGTATTTTTCCCCCACTAAAATACCAGGCGAACAGAAATGTTTAGTTAAACGATTTACCTGGAGAATAACATGAAATACCCAATATCACGTTTTTAACTTTAAATGTAGGATTGGTTTAGGGGCAAAACTATGATCAAAAAGCCCTATGTTCCCCCACTAAAATAACAGGCGAACAGAAATGTTTAGTTAAACGATTTAACTGGAGAATAACCTCAAATACACGCCTTTCAAAGTATGCAACAATTTCTTTTCAATTTAGCATTTGAATCGAACCGCTTAAGAGTATGCAACTCTTCGGCAGTCAGATGATCGCAGCTATCATTCAACAACGGTTTCATTTATTATTAAGTTGGGCCGAATGCTGGCGGTATGCAATACCAGGCCAACCCAGGACAGAGGTGAAGCAAGCTCCCATGAAAATAAAAATCAATATTTCACATGTGAACGCTTTTTTTCCCAATCAAAATAACAGGCGAACAGAAATGATTAGTTAAACGATTTAATTGTAGAATAACCTTAAAAGTATGCAACACTTCGGCAGTCAGATGTTCCCAGCTATCTTATTCAATAATGAAGTCACTTTTTAGTTGATGTGGCGCTTCGAAGTATTTGTCTGCTTTTCGCAAATACCCGCAACTTGGCCATGATTTTAAATGAAACCTATTTTGTTTTGTATTCCAAGTTAACAGCTCAGCTCAGCCCTGATTGTTGAGCTCAACTCAACGCAGCTTGCATCCCAGCTCGATGTGCAGCTTTCAGAGAAGCTTGGAATTTCTTTACAATCCATCTGTTAACAAATCTCCCGCTAAATCGGAAATTCATTTCTTATCTCCGGTTGCATTCTCATTCAGTCCCATGCCAAAATATAAATCAAACATGTCATCAAGTTAACTTTGTTCGCTTTATTAAAATACACAAATTATAAACCAATTTACGATTGTTTATCTATTAATATTCAATTAATTACTTGATAGCGCAGACGATAAGTGGCCATCGTTAGGCTCGTAAATAAACAAACACTTTTTTCTCAGGTTAAACGGATTTGATAAATCGTTGACAAATGGCGTTACAAACGGACGAAAGTCCCACCGACCAGTTAAAAATAAGCACGGTCGTTGTGAACCGTCATCCGGTCGCACCGTACCATCAGACCACATTTCAAATAGATTGAACATTTTGGTTTAAGTTATTGTTTTATCCATGCCACATCATTTAGTGCACCTGATGCAGCAGCAGCTCCTCTTCACCTCCCCTCCTTCCCACGTCGGTGTTGTAGTCCACGAGATAATTTATCAATGGCTGCTGCAGCTGCTCCTTGGTACTATCAAAATTGCATTAGGCGTGGCCTCCTGCATTCTGCGTCCTGTAACATTTGCGTTGACAAGTTGGTTCTGCTGGCTAGCGAAAAGAGCAAAGATAAAAAAAAAAACATTTGGTTAATGCGACAAAAAATGCAGCATGGCCAAAAATGCGCTGCCAGCAGAGGTGGGGTTGGAATGGTTTTCCACTTCTTTTAGGCATTTTTATGGCCGCACACTCGAGTAGTTGGCAGCGCACTTCCGCTAATGCAGCCGGAAATGGCAAATAAATCTCATTTGTAATCGTAAAATATATATTTTTAAGAACTTTGCACCAAAAAGCCAAAAACTGCAGCCGCCACTACAGTGAACACTCGCAAACAAAAACATACACACACACACGCACACACTCAAGCTCACACATAATAATAAAGATGCCCGCCAAAGTTGGGAAAACTTTTCGCGTTACCACTCGAAAGTAAGTCAATAAAAATGCAACCAAGTCCAAGAAAAAATGAAAATAAATAAAAAAAATAAAAAAATATCGGCATATTTTGTCGAGCTTAGCGACTTAGTGACTGTCGCCAAACTGGCATTGACAGGAGGACGGATGGAGAATGGAGAACGGAGAACGGAGGACACGAGGACACTTTCCGGCTCCTGAATTGACTTGAGTTGAGTCTGAGTACTAAGCCATCGAAACTTTTATTGATTTAGCGGCTTTGCTTCTTTTTACCATTATTTTTTTCTGCTTTCTTTTTTGGTCGGGCAGCAATAATATTCACTTAACGCATAAGTAAAGCATAAAGCACCACGAAAACCATGAATTATTGGATAAATGCATTAGGCTTCTTTATTTTTTGGCACAGGGATTATGGCAGACGCTGCGGCAACAATGACAATAGCTCTGCGGTGAGAGGCAAGTTAAATCTTAAATTGCAGGACTCAAGCCAAGCATAAATCGTGCAACCAATGCTTTAATTATTTCCACAATTCTTTGCATTTAATAATTAATATTAAGTCAATTTAGCCGCAGCTAAACAAAGACGTTAATCAAATTTAGCTGACGATGTGAGCAAAAGTTTTGCGGGCTTTTCAATTAAGTCAATAGCTCAATGCATAAATTCCATTTGATGTTGTAGTTGAAGTCGACTGCTGCATAAATTTCCAAATCAGTTAGCAGCACACGAGAAGTGTGCTCAACAAAATACTAAAATTCAGGTAAAAAAAGCAAAAAGAAATTGAAGCAGAAGCAGAAGCAGAAGTTCAAACAGCATTTCGACACCTTCACGAATTTTGACCAAATATTTGCCCTCGAGATATGCACTCCAGCGACGTGTGTGTGTAGTGTGTGTGTGTGTGTGAGTGTGTGCTTAAGGAAGTTCCCCTACATCCGCCCTACTCTACTAGCTGCTAGCTGCTAGCTGCTGCCCTTGCCATAGTCCTTGTTGTCTGGCAGCAAAGAAAATCAATTTCAGGCACATTACGAGAGGACACAATCCGAACGGAATTTCAAGTTGATTTTATTATTTACTTGTACTTTGGATTTGTACTTGCTGCTTGCCGCTTGCCGCTTGCTGCTTACTGCTTGCCGCTCGGTACTTTTGTGTTTGTATTTTGTATTCTGTATTTGTATTTGTATTTGTATTTGTATTTGTATTTTCTGTTTGACAGATTTAACTGAATGCTCAGCTAACACACACCCAGGGCAATTTTAAATTCCCTCTCTGAGTGTGTGTGTGTGTTTTGGAAGTGCGGAAAATGACTGCATTGCGTCCTTTTGAGACACGTTATAAGCACAGTCTAAGCTTATCTGAGCCACTCCCCTGGCCCCCTTCTCAAATAAATCGAAATATTAAGCACTGTCTCAGCCAAATGAGAGATGGAAGCTTGTCTTTCATTTAGAGCGGAGAGCGTGCCTTGATTTGCTAGCGTGACACGACTCAAAAACACGACGCGTTTCACGAAATTAGTTAATATTTATAATCATCTCGATCACATTTTTCACGAACTACAAGCAACAGAGAGAGAGTGAGAGAGAGGGAGGGAGAGGGAGAGAGAGAGTAAATAGTTTAGCTTGTCTCATTAGGTTGGACCAAGTTTGGAGCCAAAGTTTTCCTTAGCTTTTTATCTGATGTTCACTAAACTACTTTAGGCAATTGATTGTCGAGTGAGTGTGTGTGTGTGTGAGTGTGTGACTGTGTGTTTGAGTGTGTTTTTGAGTGTGTGTAACTGCAGAGTGTCGCTATATCTGTCTTCTTTAGCCACTCCATCTCTCTCTCTCTCTCTCTCTCTCTTTCACTCTTCCGCCTCTGTCTCGCTCTTGGCGGCGTCTGAGTTTTTGATGTTTGTCTTCAGTTTTCTGGCCCTTTTTTTTTTTTTTTGCCTGTCTTTTTTTATCGTAGCTCTTTCATTTACTTTGTGTCTAAGCATTTTATGTGTCTATGAGTGTGTGTTGGTGTGTGTATGTGTGTGTGTTGGTGAGGCAATGAAGTGCAATTGAAGCACACTTGATGCACGTATTTTTAGGTGTATGTATTGTAAATGACTGCAGTGAGCGAAAAGGCCACTTGGCCCAAAAAGGGGGCGTGGCTTTGAATGGTTTGTCGACGCGGTTCGTTAGTTTCTACACACAATCACACACACACACACACACACACACTCATACGCAGACAGGAACAGGAAGTATAGATGTGTGTGCGAGTGTGTGTGAAGCGTCTGTTTGATAAGTGGCAGCATTTTTGTGTTGCTGCTGCCTCTGCTGCCTTTGCTGCTTGCACTTCGTTCAGCTCAGGCATTTTTCTTTTTTTGTGCCTTTAGCCTACGTCAAGCGGCTATATCCTTGCCTGATCCTTTGAGAGAGAGAGCAAAAAAGAAAAAACCAAAAACCATAGCAGCAAAAAGAAGAATCTCACTAATGAAATTGTTAATTTTTGTTGGCAAAGTCACGTACACGATGTGTTGATGACGCTCTCAAGTGTGCGCCACGCCCCCGCCACCCTTAAGGCAATTTGCGAGGCGCCTCAAAGGCTAACAGAGACTGAATGAGAGGAGCAAGGGGGGGATTGGTTGAGGGTGGGCGCTGGTTAGTTATTAGTAGTGCGCCAGGCCAACTTAAAAGAATGTATTTATGTGCAACAGTTTCTACTTGTTTTATGTTCTTCGAAAACGAAAAGTTTTTCGAGTGCAAAGCTCGCTGCGATTTTCGCGTGATTTGTGCTGCAATATTTGACTACGAAAAGCAGTTATTTAGTTTACAGTCAGCACACACACATACACACACACACACACAGACACAATGGCACACACATTGCACGAGCTGCCCCAGAGCCAAAGCGGAAAAAGTCGCATTGCAGCAATTTTTGTGTTACGCTTGCCAACAACTGCTGCCCGCCCCTGAGGGACGGCGCAGCGTTGAGGGTTGTGTTTTTGGGGTGGTTTTGCTGCTAGCCATTAATAGCATTTACCTACATCTTGGCAGGCGCTGGCACGTAGCCCATAAACCCCCCTCCCCCCACCACCAACCAAACCAACACCAACTCGCCACTAACTCCTCAATGTCTGGCAGCTTATGCCCGAAAATGTATATTACGTATACGCCAAAAGTGGCTGACTGACTACATACCCTATATATAAAGTACACCTGACACCCTACCATGTTTATATTTTGGCTGTTGCCATTTTGTGAGACTTTTGCATCGCATTTTATTTTACTTTATTCACATTGCTTTTTGGCTTGCTTTCTTTTGCTTAACTGTTTGCTTCTTTTTTCCTACTTTTGCATATTTATTTGTGTTGGCTCCATTGTATTTATGCACAAGTGCAGAACCGTTGCAAGCAACAAAATGTCTGCGTTGCATGCAACATTTTCCTTTTTATATATACACATATATATATTTCTTCTGCTTTTTTGCTTGTGCTTGTTGTTTGACTGCTGCTTTGTTCGCCTTTCACGTCGAGAATGAATTTGCCATTGTTGCGGTTACATACAATTTGCAAATGCAATGGAAATTCATTAGAAAACAAAACAAATTTCATATTGCATACTTTCTGGGCGCCGAAACGTGTGACAACCCTGGCTGAATGCAGTTTGGCAGTGTGAGCAGAGTTTATTTGAAGAACTCAAATGACTGCAATGCTTAAATTAAGATGTTGTTCAACTAACTGATTCCTCTGACTTGGAAAATAATGAAGCAGCTGCGAGTTGCTGTTGCTGCGACTGAAGAGTCACGGAAGTGCTTCTAGCAGCATTCTTTGTTCCTCTCTTCTCTCTTTGCGAGTAGATATCAAAATGGTTCCTTAGAAACACAGAAAAATCTATTTTAGACCTTTCTTCATACTCAAACTAACTTGAAACTTAACTTCTTATTTTAAACTATTCATTTCAAATTTTGTCAACCATTTTCTGCAAAACTTCTCGCTTTAACCCAGTTTTCAGCTGCATTCCTTTCGACTATTACCTTCTTTTTAGCTCTTCTTCAAAGTGCTAATAGTCAAGAACTATTTCTATCATTTGCTTAAAGTGCTCCTAAACTTTCAGCTACAGCTCGTGGTGCTGCGCCCTTTTAACCAAGCAACAACTGTCCAATCTAATCTAATAAAATATCCTGCTAAACTATGGCTATTAAGTGTAACAGCTACAAGGATCTCGCTTCGTTGCTCCTGGTTAGGCAAACATCTGGCAAAGATTACACAACATTTTCTCACCTGTTCCACAATCAATTTGCGACCGTCATCAGTTGTAATCTTTGGCCAAAACAGACATAGGTGCGCCACATGGCCAATACACGCACGCACACACTCGCACACACATAAAATACACACACACACACACACACACTCATACGCACATGCGGCGTATACGTAATCTGTTTAAACACACAATAAATAATGAAAAACTGCGCATATGCGAATAAAGTAAAAAGCGGGAATTTGCATATAAAAAGAGCAGTGAGTGTGGGGGGGTGGGGCTGTGTGGCGGGGGGTGGGGTCAAAGAAAGCAGAACAACAGCCAAAAGCGGTAAGCGTAACACATAATGGCCACAGGCAGCTGCACAGTGGTTGGAGAGGGGGAGGGGGGGGGGGGGGGGTTACGGGGATTGGGTAGCTGGTCACGTTTTACTCTGGGTTGGGGTTTGGGGGAGGGGCAACTGTGGCAATCATGAACATGCCATAATGTTTGTGACCGCGACTATTAAATCAACACACGCGCCACCCAACAACAATGGCCAGCCAACAGAGAGTGAGAGAGAGAGAGAGAGAGAGAGAGCGAAAGTGAGTGAGAGAGAGAGAGCGAGAAATGGCATCAAGGAATGAGAACGCGTGCATATTTCCTATGATTTATTATTATTTCGTGCGGTTTTTCGCTATTATTTAAATTTTAAATAGCTGTAAAGTGCACACATACACACACACACGCACACACACACTCATAAATCCGCACACACATACACGCCCACTAGAAATTGTATTTGCTGCTGGCACAGCCTGATTTTATTGTAGTGCTTTACAGCGCTTGGCTTTTAAAAGGCCCCGTTGCAAGTTGTTGTTGCCGCTGCTGTTGTTAGTATCATTATTATTATTATCGTTTGGCATTGTTTGTTGGCATGTTGTTGCATGCCCCATGGCTGCAGTTACAGCTGCTGCTGCTGCCCGGCGCAGCCATTTTGTGGTAAATAAAGTCGTTTAAATGCATACAAATAGTGCCACTACAGTATGTTGTGTGTGTATGTGTGTCGTTTGTGTGTGTGTGTGTGTGTGGCAAGATTTTATAATAACATTTCATAATGCAACGTTCGCATGTCAGTCGGCAACATTAATAAGCCAACGTAAATTGTAATTTAATTTTTTTCTTCTCAAAATTATACTTTTTTTTAGGGGTCGTGTGGGCGTTGAAATATGGTCACCCCAAAAAAAAAGGAAATTATGTGAAGAAAATTGCTGTTTTCCATCTGTTGAGATTTCGAAAAGGAAAGCAAGCAAGCAGAATGAGGGAATAGGAAAAAAAGCGTATGAGCAGCAAAGGATAACTGGAACTTTTGAAGCGAGAAGCAAGCAAATAGTTAGTGGCATATTAGATAAGCTAAAATATTGATACAACAAATGTGATACTAAGAAGTAAGCACTACTGACATCCATTTGTATTAATCCCTTCTTTACACACTCAGAGAATTAGAAGCTTCGCTGCTCAATTTCAGTTTTGCTGGCTTTGCATGCCAGCTTTGTTTTCAGCAGCTTTGCTTTCAGTTTGGGATTTGCAGTTGCCATCGATACTTGCGCGGATCTTGATAGATTCAAATGCGCTTATCTTTTTTGGCTTGACGTTTTAATGGATATTGCTGCATGCTTCTCGCTGCGTTTCCAATTTGACACGTTGTGCTTAACTTCGCCGGATGCACCAGGTAAAAGCTAGTATAGGAAATGGAACAATCCGATTGCCTTTGCTAAAAGCCGCACGACACGAATAAAATTGAATAAGGTGGAGACACACACAGAGAAATACATAGAGAGACAGAGACAGACACACAGAGAGAGAGAGATGGATAGAGAGAGTGCAAAAGAGAGGAGCTCAGTGGGCGGTTTATTACATGTCACGAGTTGTCTGGGGCGCTTAGCGGATTTTGCGACAGGCGAGTGGCAGCAACAGCCAGCTCAATGCCCCACTCGCACCCACGCCGCACAACCCCATAGCGCACATCAACCCATCCATGTCAAACCAATCATTTGTAATGCGGCTCATGTCGCGAGCTGTGAGCTGTGAGCTGTGAGCTGTGAGAATCTAACTCGACGCACATCGATTTTTATTACGGCGCTAAAGACAAAAGTTATTAGCAGCAAGTGACATTAAGTGACAGCAGAAAGAAGCGAAGAAGCAGCAGCAGCTGCCGTTGCATGCACCTTAAAGTGTCATTTGAGGCGACTGCCACAAAGTGTGGCATAACTGCAATGCGGCCAAAGCGTAATGAGCAACGCTTTTTATTCAATTTTCTATGATGAGCGAACAATTATAATAAAAATACAGAAAAAAAAATGAAGTTGCAAGAAAACTATAAAGTGAGGCAAGAGAAAATAAGTGCAACAAATGCAGATAAAAGTGTAGCAATAATTAAAGGATGGAGAATAAGTGCTGCAATTAATAAACTACACTTAAGCATTTAAATATTCACGGGGAAATAATCAAAGTAATCAAACAAGCAGAAGGAGGCCAAGACTGAGCTGAAGAGAGAAGCAAGATAAGAGCAAGGCAAGAAGGAAATGTGAAGTAAATGTCTAAGAATAAATAAAAACAATCAAAGGATAAGCGAAATGAAGAAGAGAAAATTGTTATTACTGTTTTGAGACACGTCCCATTCATTGAGTGCTTTATTGTGGCACAAATCAACATAAAATGAAATAAATTGCAACATGCCCCATGCCTTTTTCCCTTTTCTCTTCTCTGCCCCGCATGATGATAGTTCTCCAGGCTTCGATTAGATTGATTTAGTTGTGGCAAGTTTCGTGCAGCTGCCCAATAAATGTTACTAAATGTCAACAATGGGCGAAATACGAAATACGCCCCAAAAGGCTGCCCGGCGCAACTCGGCGTATACTTAATAACATTATAATAAATGTGCGGCAGTTGCGCAGCGCAGCTCCAGCGTTGCATAAACTGACGATTTATTTTGTAACACAATTTTAGCTGATTTCGCTTTGCCAGTTTTTGGTCGCATTTTGTGGCAGCAGAAGGTGGTGCGGTGAATATGCCACTCTGTATGTATATATGTGTGTGTGCAACATAAATGGCTTTGTGTGCAGCAGTGCACAGTGTGACTTCCAGTGCCAGTGAGACTGTGGCTGCCACTGCGTTGTTGCGGCTCGTTGCAGAAACAGGACAGTGCACAGAGCAGAACACAAAACGCAAAACACAAAACAGAACAGCAACTGAAACTGGCTAAAAATGCAAACAAATAGAAATTTATTGCCTGGAATTTATGACAATTTACTTTTGGCCTTTTGTGTGGCGCCCCTCCTTTCTGGGGTCTTTAAAGCATCGCCGCAACTGTAAATCTCAAATAGGTTCTTAACTCTCTACTCCGAAGAGCAGTTTATTATTAAGATTCAAGCTTTAAGTGTGCTAAATTCAATGGCGAAATTATTTAAATTAAGCACAACTGCCAACTGTTTAGTGCCAAACAAATTTTACTCTTGCCATAAAACTAAGTCCAGCGATATTTGGAGTTAATTGGGATCTTCAGGGAAATAATATTAGCCAAAAGTTGAGCTTAAGTTAAATGCACAACTTAAGGCTTCAGCATTTTGGTCAGTTTATGTGGTTAAAGCCATCTAAATGTGGCTTATTAAAGGCGACTTTAGTTTCAGTTAAATAATATTTTTGGTTTTCACAAAGTTCAATCATTGAAAATTCCTTTCAATTTGTTCTCCTCTGTTCTTCCTATTTTCCATATTTATCAACAGCATTTTCAATTTGTTTTCTGATCTAAATATGTTTTAATATATTCAAACTTTAAATTAGCTTAATTTACTTAAAAAGTTTAGCTCTTTTTTTACTCTTTACTCTAAACTTTTCTAGAGTCTATTTTTTTTTGCAGTACTCAATTTTAATTACAGCAAATTAATTGATTTTCGATCAAACTGAAAGTTTTGAAATTCAACTATTTTGCTGATTTCAAAATTGGCATCAATTAAAGAACAAAAAAGCTAAATGCGGGCTGGCAATAAAGTTTTCAAGCCGAAACTAAAGCCAAAAACAAAAAACAACAACAAACAAAAAACCGCAAGGATAAAAAACGTTTGTTGGCAAATGTTCAAAACAAATTCCAACGCTTTGCTCTTGGCTTCTATATCTGTTTTGGGTGTGTATGTGTGTGTTATGGGTGTGTGTATTATGGATGTGTGTGGTCTTGGTGTGTGTGTGTTTATATAATTTTCTTTTTTCTTTTTGTCTTATGTTTTAGCTGTTGGCACTTGGGCCAACTGTTTGACTGCCATGTTGCCTGCCACACACACTTGCCTTGCCGCACTTGCAACACTTAAAATGCATTTTGCTTTTGGCTCTCACTCACTTTCCACCTCTCCCTCTCTCCCCCTCTCTCACTCCCTCTCTCTGTATTGCCAGCTAGCTGTCTCATTCTCTGCGTCTGCGTCTAATTCGATTAAAATGTTGTAAATTATTGCACTCACATGGCCAGCTTTGCATTACTTATGCCTGGTAAGTGTGTGTGTGTGTGTGTATGGGTGTGTGTGTGTGTTTCTGACTTGGCAATATTACGTAATGCTTTATTGAATTCCCAATTTCGAGTGCTGGCCTGTCTGGCAGCGGCGAACGTGTTTTCAATGAACGTTTTTATGCGATTTTTATTTCATCTCTTTTTGCATTTTTGTGCAGCATGAAAAATGTCCTCGACGCACATAAATCTTGTCCTCTGCCAATGTCCTGCGAACTGTGTCTAGAATTTGAATTGCATTTATGTGATATGGCAAAATAATGATCAAAAAATAAATACATAAATGAAGAGAGAGGTAATTTTGTATGATTTTTTTTATTTTTTACTTATCGAGGGGTTGTTTTTGGGCCTGGCTAAATTGATGTTATGGCCGTGTGGCAAAGACAGCAGCCAGTCTGCATAATGTATGGCCATACATTTAGTCATTTAGCCAAACCAAACTGACGCATGCCACATGGGGCATATCAAAAACGTTGCCTGCCCTCGGCAGACAAACACACACATTGACAAAAGCAGGTATGCCGGCAAACTGACAAACTGGCATATTGACTAACTGGCAGTTGGCAGCCGAAACGCATACAGCTCTCAAATGTGGCAATTTAATTTATTGTTTATTTTGGCCAGGCCGAACATACGCCCAAAAACCAAATGAAGGCGATGGCAAAGGCCAATGCCAATCACATTGCACGAGTTGCGAGCAGCGGCAGCTGAGGCAATCAATGAGAAGTTCCAGAGCCGCAGAGTGGCAGTTAAAGCAGTCAAAAAGAGTTGCGGTTGAAGCGTCACAGTTTGTGGCAGCAATTGCAAAGCAACAATCGAAGCCAGGCAGTTTTGATCAGGTACAGTAGTCACTGCAGAAAAGTGACCAACTTGCTGAGAATTCTGTGTGCTATAAATATTTATCAAATGTGCCTTTTATCAGGAACAAGAGCAGCAACAACTGAAGAAGCGAGAAGAAAAAGAAGACGAGCCTCGTTTGTGGGAATCAAACGGGTCGCAGCAGGCACGCAGCACAAAAGGCTTGTAAATAAATAATTTGTCTCTCCGAGAGAGGGAGAGAAAGATAGAGAGGAAGTGGGAGAGGGGGACAGAGAAGAGAGCTCCTCAATCATACGCAGTGTGCAAATCTTGGGGTTGTTCTGGGGGCAAGTAAGAGTCCTGCAGCTGCCGTCAAATAAACAAAATTGAAATTAATGACTGACTGCCGCATCAAAACTGTGGCTAAGTGTGCGGAAGTGTGTGCGTGTGCGTGTGTGTGTATTGTGCCCCACGGCTCGTCAATGATGCGTGCCTGGGCAAATCAAAGCAAATCACAGGATCCCCATCTCCACCCACCCCAACACACTCACCCGGCCAAAGGAACGTGGCTTTCTTTATGTGTCCCTCGAGTGGCAAGCAGGCTGGCAGGCTAGCAGGCAGGCAAAGTTGCCACTGCCGCAACTGATTATTATTATTATTGCTGCATGCTTTTCCAAAGATGGGCGGGGCTGTGCGGGGCGGGGCAGCAGTTTCGTTCTGCAATAAAACAACATAAAATGAATTCATTACATTTATTGCGGAAATTAGTTAAATATCTGTTGCTGCTGCACGTTGCGGTTGCTGCTTGAAAAGTCAATCTCAACTTAATTAAAAATGATAAAAAATAAATATGTTTATTTTTAATTAAAAATCAATCACATTCTGCTGCTGCTGCTGCTGCTGCTGCCGCTCGTCATTGAAATGACATTTCTATGGCTCAAATTTAATTTCAACGCACAATGAAAAGTGAAAAATTCGATTAAAACAAGCGATGAAGGGCTTTTCCGGCTGTCAAAAAGTGCAATTGAGCGAGATAAATTTATCCAACAACTTTCCACAGTTGAAGCTTGAATTATTTTCCAAGACTTTAAGCTGTCCTGAACAATTTTCAATCTATCTGCCATGTTTGTCAGGCCTTTGTTCTGCAACCAAAATATAGGCAAAATGTATTTCACAGCATGTCCTGTCATCATTTTTGGCTAGTATCGATTAATTTTCATGCTTGACCTAACTTTGCAATATTCTCGAAATTATTATTTGCACATATTTTGCAAACAGCGAAAGCCATTTATAACAAATCGGTGCATTCAACCGAACTCGCCAAATATGCATTATTACATAATTCAGAGGCAGCATAAAACTCAAATGGCACACGAAAAATGGTCATTAATCATTTAATTGTTTTTAGACTTTTGCACCTGGCCAATTTCGCAGTGGGGCCAACAAAGCCAAAACAAATCAAAAACAAAAAAAAAACAATAGCAGCAACAAAAGCTGTGCCAAAAGTGTTGAATTAAGTGTGTGTGTGTGTGTGCAGCTGCCATAATTGTATGCGTACACAATATTTATTATTTATGGCAACAACAAGAACGAACAACAGGCAGCAGGACATTGTGCCAGGACATTGTCGTCGGCATTGTACTTGCACTGGCACTGATAATGCGTTCGTGTTTTAACTTTTAATTTTAATTTAAAATGCAGTTTCGAACACCCAGATCCAGATACAGGATAACACCACCCACCCCCCACCCCCACTCTGTCCTCAATCTGCGAACGCAGTCTGTGTTTATACGCGAAATGAGTTTTAAATTAATGTGGTTTTGTTATTTATGAGAGACAACGCGTCGTATGCGCAACTCTCTTCAAGCCAAAACGCATTTTGGGGCACAAAACTGTTAGCAACAGGCAACAACGAGTGCCAGGCATTACAAATTTAAATGTTGTGTGTTGTGCACACACACTCTCGCACTCATTAAATATGCAATAAATTTACCCAGAGTGAAATTGACAAACCAATCGACTCTGGCTACACCTGTCTACTCACTCACGCTGCCAATCCTTAGCTCATTTGAAATTCTAATTGTTTTTGAAATTCGTCAATCGCTTTTAGTTGCGCTCACGCCCCCCTTTGTCACCTTGTCAACTTGCCACCTTGCCACACAGCGGCGTTGTCTGCAATTGATTTAAATGTGTGTCGCTTGCGCTTTGTTTTCATTGTGCAGCATTGCAATTGAAATTGATAATAAATTGTAGCTGTCAATAATTTTAATACGATGTGTCTATCACGCTGTAATCCATATCCCATTCTGAGGGGATGGGTTGGGTTCGACATCCCTTAGATAACGGTCCCTTTGATTGATACCTATGATTGATTTTTGCGCTGAAATATTGCAGCTTGCGGCTCAGTTGACACCATTTGTGGACCCATTTTTTGTCCGCTTTTTTCCAATCATTCATCGAACGTTGAAATATTAAAACCCTAAATGGAATTTTGTTTAATATTTTATTAGGTTTCCAGTAACTCGCAAACAATAAGTAAATGTCGAATTTTTCATATAGACTGCAAAATAGATCATTCAGATTAGATGTAGAGATCAGATGAAATCATCAATCAATATGGGATTATATTATTTGCCGCTTTACTAACTATTTTTATTTGCTGCGCTGTAAACTAAACAATTAAAATTGTAATTTTGATTTCAACCGTCAGCCAGAGAAATCCCCAACAAATTGTTTCAAATTGATTTCATGTTCTTTTCAATTTGCAACATTTTGTTTTTGTTGTTTTTTTTCTTTTCAATATTTCAATGAAAGAAAATATTTGGCAAAATCATCAAACGTTTGCAATTCAGTGAGTTTGCCGACCCTTTATCTTTGCCCAATCATCGGTTTTGCGCCGAGCAAAAAGCATAGCATAATTTTGTGCGTTGACAGGCAACAATTTTTGCTGGTGCCACGTCATGTTGGGTGATAAAATGTGCGTGCCACATGTAGCAACTACCAACAGCAGTGAAATAAATGTATGACACGACAGCTGAGTTGCAAGTAACAAAAGCTTTAATCACAGCGTGAATGCCGAGTGAATACAATTCGAATACAAGGTGAATGTTTAAATGCAGTTGTTGTTGATATTCCTGCTGCTGTTGTTGCTGCTGTTGGTCACGCCCCATCGATAAGGTACATAATAAATCAAGCGCCGCTGCCGGACATTTCCGCTTCCGTTGCGCTTTGTCATGGCACTGCCAGAAGGTTGAGGGAGGGGCCGGCGGCAAGTGGGTGGGGACTCTTTGTGCAACTTCAAAAGGAAAGTCTACATTTAGCGGCCCATTTGACGCAATCAATGATGTTGCTAAAGCTTTTGCTGCTGCCCATACCTCCAAGGCAACTAAATCAGCGAGCGGCCAAGCATTCAAATTTGATGAAGTCAACTTTCCACACACACCAGCACACACACCAGCAAACACACATACACAAACACACGCACGCACATTAGCATTAGGGGAATGAGGCTCAGGCATAAGGAAAATCTCTTATTTATAATCACTTAGATCGGACGAGCAAATCGCTTGGAACGGCATAAATAAGGCGCCGAAGGCTAGAAAAAATAAATACACTGTGAATACAGAATGGGTGCGTTTAAATTGTGCTCTGTAGCTGTGAGTAAATGTAGCTAAACATCATTAGGGCATGTCAATATTGCATGTTCTGCCTTTTGTATCTTGATATATTCAGTTCACAAACAAAGGGCTGATTATTGCACTATGATTTCACTTGGAATCATGTTTGATTTATAGGGTATCTAATAATCATGCCTTGAAATGCATAGGATTTTCAAGAGTATCTAGCAGGTCCACACTGTAATGCATTGTGTTGTCGTTGCTTTCTCTGTGGGGTGTGTCCATTAGGGGTGAGTGGGTGTAAAGCACATTCTACGACACTTTAATTTGCGTGTTGAGTTTCGTTTTGCTTTGTGTTGCGACGCATTTAATGATGCGTATACGCAACGTTGACCCTGCTGCGACAGACGGGCGGCGAAATGGGAGGCGGCTGCATATCAAATTAATGAAGCTCAAGAAAATTACAGAAAATATAATTAGAAGGCGACGCCGTCAGTTGCCGCTGACTTCGGCACAATAATTAAAATGGAATCCATTCACCTTCTACTCACCAAAAAAAAAATAGTAAAATTGTGCAACGTCAACGCGAAAAAGGGGCAAAGTGAAATGGGGCAAGGAGCGAGCAAAAGCGAAGGCGGCAAAAGCAAAAGCAAAAGCAAATAAATGGCATTAAGCGCTTAAGCGCCTGTGTCTTCACAAATTTCTTTGCCACACTTTGCGCAACTCAGCTGCAACTTTTATGCAATTATGTTAATAACAATGAAGGAGGCAGCCAGGCAAATGCCTGAACCAAAGTCTTTGGCCAAAAGAATGTTGCGTGCAAACTTTTTAGGCGCCTGGGCGACAAAAATGCAGCTAGTGTGGCATGCGGCATAGTGTGGATGGTGGGGGAGTTAGGGTTTGTTTTAGGTCGCTTACACATAATGAAATAATTGCCAGACAGCAGAAAAGCAGCAAAGTTTGGAGTGCGCATAATTTAATAAGTAAATGTTGCAAGCAACTTTTGCGCTGCACATTCCACAAATGCATATATAATATATGCACATATATATTGACTTCATGCCGCATTCTCATGCGTTGCTACTTCGTAAAAGAACATTTTTTCTTATTGTTTTTTTTAAGGTCCGACTTGGATCTTAATTGCAGCATAAACTTGGCTTTATTGGCGGCAAGTCCGATAAAACTTGAGCTTGTAATGTGGCTGGAGCAGCAGATAGCCAGCAGGACTCGTGCCTAATAAATTGCACAAATTTTGAAGTACTAAAAGGGGGTGGGGGGAGGAGGTTGGCAAGAGCTGGTAGAGGGTGCTTGTCTGGTTTACATATGCATTACATGTGTAATTTGTGCCGAGTATGTAACGAAATTAGAAGAACTTTTGCAGCAGCAGCAGCTAAGGCAAAAACTTGCGCAAATCTAAAAGGAAATGAACTGCCAACGAAAAGTGAAGGAGCTGCCAGAGGATGGGGTTGGGAATGGGTATGGGTATGGGAATGGGAATGGGTATGGGAATGGGAATGGGGCCTGGTGGTGCAGACAGTTAGCGCAGTTGCAGTCTATGGGGCAGATTAACTTGTAGCAGCAGCGGCAAGAACAAACAAGCGTGCAGAACTCTGAAAGATGAACCAAAAGCTGAGGAAGAACAAGAACAAGAAGAAGAAGAAGAAGAAGAAGAAGAAGAAGAAGGGAAGGGATTACACCCAAAAATGCAGTTGAAGAAATTGAAAAAGTTTCGTTCTCTATTTTATTTTTGCTTCTTTTTTGCTTAATGCAAAGTTCATGCGAGTTTTGTTGCCGGCAATCTCTGACAGGGCTTAACAAACATAACACTAGCTAGAGTAGTGTGTGAGTGTGTGTGAGTGTGCGTGTGTGGTGTGTGTTGTGTGTGTCAGTGTGCAGTGAAGCATTCGCTAGCGCAGCTGCAAAAGAAATGTCGACAAAAAAAGAACACTAAAGTACACACAACCAACACACACCCACCCACACACACACTCTCGCATACACACAGCATATATACGCCCCTTTACAATGCCACGCCCACTGCTGGCAAACATGTGTTGCACAACGCCCTTAGAGTCGTGTAGTTGGCTCTTAAATTACACAAACTTGACTGCTATAAAATTCAAATTAACTCCTCGTCTTTTCTGTGTGTGTGTGTGTGGTTGTGTGTGGGTGTGTGTTTGGTTGTGTGTGCCTTGCGCTCTAATATGAAAAATGAAAACAAGTCTTAATTAAAAATTATTGTTGACATTTCTGGCGCTCTTCTTCTTGCTGCTGCTTCTGTGTACCCTTTTCTCATTTTACTTTCTTTTTGTGTACTTTTCGACAGCTTCCACGTGGCGTATACGCAATTCACTCATCAGCGCCTTGCATTAAAGTCTGTGGCACTTTCAACAAGTGTTCCGGCAGATTAAAAGTACATTTGGGAAATGTGAAAATGTGAAAAGTGAAATATTAATCAAGTTCTTAGCTTAAAT
This sequence comes from Drosophila paracracens, assembly GCA_035044025.1. Lineage (NCBI taxonomy): Eukaryota > Metazoa > Arthropoda > Insecta > Diptera > Drosophilidae > Drosophila > Drosophila paracracens. Next base: position 78,151 of record JAWNMN010000069.1, on the reverse strand, counting down.
ATTTGACTAAATTAAATGAAGTTGGGCAATAAAGTTGCCACGACAATGATAAATGTGCTGCGAATATATATATATATAAATATATATATTAATTTGCCAAGAGTTGCGACGGCAACCGTTAAATAAATCGCCACTTAATATTAATTAAATGCCAAACAGGCCCCCAAAGCACCCAAACTGAATTAAGCGCGCAAAGCTAAATAAAATGAAGCAAGTCGCTTTTTCGCTCTCATAGCGCAAATAAAGCCAAAAGCATATTAACAACAGATTTGATGAGGCAACCAAATTTATCGTTGTGGGGCATCATTTGCACACGCATGCCGCACAAAATAAGGGGCAACTGCTGCTGCTGATGCTGCTGCTGGGCGACTTAGGTGCTCAAAGCTAAGCGATTCAATACATAACTCTGGCGGAGGCACCTTTCGTTGTGTGGCAGCGACACACGTGCCGCACTAAGCGGCAAGCTTATCGATTTGCTTAAATTGCTGAAACTGCTCAGCTTAAGCTGAGCTGTGCTTTAATAACACAAACACAACCCGGACTCGAACTGATTTCAGCTTCGCAGTCAAACTCCCCAGGCGGCCGCCATTTTGTACAAAGCTGCAGCTTTAAGTCGCTCTGAGCACGTAAACGTCTCGAAAAGAGCGAGTGAGAGGGAGAGGAAGAGGGAGAGTGGGAGCAGAGGGAGTAGGGAATAGAGAGTGTTGCAAAGTTGTTCGCAAAAGTTTCATTTTAACTTTGTTACGCAGCTTTTTGTTGCTGTTTTTCTTTTGCCTCTTTTTCCTCTTTTTCCTCTTTTTCCTCTCTTTTTCCTCTTTTTTTATGCGTTATTAAGAATGCTGTTAACCCCTTGTTGCCTTGGCGAATGACTACAACGACCTATTTTAAACTATAGTCAAAGTTTAGCATGCCACACACACGCTCACCACACACACAACACACACAACACACACAAGCACACACTTGGAGAGACTGTTGCGAGCTCATTGCATGCAAATAAACATTCAATATACAACAAGGAGTCAGGACACTGTGCGACATGTGCGCAAGGATAAAGTTTTTCTTTGCTGCAACAGCAACTGCTTTTGTCTTTGTCCTCCCCTCCCCCGTGGAAAGAACACTCTTGCGCCCCGCCACCCACTTTCAATTGGTTTCTATCAGTGCATTTTGATTTTCTTCTTGAATGAGTTGCTCAATTGTTTGCCCCATGTTGCAAGTAGTTTACTTTTATTGCATTGTCGTGCGGTTTTTTGGCCAACAACTATGCTTTTAATATGGCCAAAAACTTAAGTTGCATGTGCGGCAGCAGTTGCCAAAGAAACTTCCAAGTGCCACACAACCAACAACGACAACAACTTGCAGTCTGATTAGGGCAACTTGCTACTACTTGCTAGTTGCTACCTGGCCGCAATTTACAGTTAAGCAGCAGCAGTTGTAGGACCCCCTTACCCCTCATTTAGAACTTGGCTAAAAGAGCGCTGCTTATCTGGCCAATTAGCAGCAAATCATACAGCAGCTTAGTTAGACATATCAGTGACTAATCTTAACTCAAATCAACTCAACTCCAACTTGGCCAAACGCAATAAAATGTTGGTTAAATGCTTCGCACTTCTCTACTCTTCTCTGCTCTTCTCTTCTCTGCTCTGCTCTGCCCTGCCCTGCTCTGCGTGTTTTTTAACCTCGCACGTTGCGAGGCCATAAAATTTGTGGGGCAACAACGATAACCAGCGAGAACAGACACACTTTGTCATAAAAACCAAATTAAATGGAAAAGATTTAAGACGCACGCATCTCGTGCAATTAGGTTTTTGCAATTTTAACTTAAACTAATTAAATATAATTGCCTCTGTTGTGTCATTAAAATAATAACGCAAACTATTAAAGAAGTGAAAAAATTTATATGTTTAAACTGAAGCACAGGCAAGAGGCGGGTCGCTGAGAGGTAAATGTTCATTTGTGGAGCATATTAGGTTATGTGATTTATAATATAATATTTATTCCTAAGTGGAAGAGTGACGGTCGGATGAAGATAAGTATTTTAATTCCCCGAACCCATAGAAAATGGTTGCAATTGGCAGAAGGAAGCATCTCCGATCTTGGGCAGGACACTAAAAGTGCGTCCATTTCAACGCATGCGAAATTTGGCTATAAAACTAGATTATAATTAACAGTTGGGTTCCGGGTCACTCAACTACAACATTCTTGCTTGTTGTTGTTTTGAGTTTTAACAATCATTTGAAGTATAGATGCTCAATAAGTTATATAATACAGTTATTAAAATAACGTTTTAATTCAGACAAGTATTGAAAGTCAAACGGAAATTGTCGCCTTGAACAAAACGTCCACTGTTTTCGGCATATTATATAGCTGTCTGAATTATAATGTAAATATAGGGCTAAGATAAAATCTTACTTTGGATTTGAGAGAAACATGAGCAGCCCTTTTAATTGTGCAGTTGAAACCAAAATATCAAATATATATATTTATATATATACGTACCTGTATCAATTTCATTGTACTCGTTAACCCGATCTTCAAGTTAGAATCACAATTTCATTCAATTCTTCAATCGAGATTTATCAAAAGCGAACTCCTTTTTTCTTTCCTTTTTTATTATGAGTGCTCTGAAAGAGAAAGAAATTGAAATAATGTAATTAATTTAAAGAAATCGAAATAATGTAATTAATTTAAAGAAATTTAAATAATGTAATTAATTTAAATAGTCTAATTAAATAAAAGTCTTATTCCAATCTTAGTTGCCTACTATAACGATGGTGCCCTAATTGGCTGATGACTTTTTTCCCCCCACAGAAAATACGCTTGCAAAATGTGAAAAATTTACAATTTTCTTGTACCTTATTGGCTTTCAAGTGCTCGCCCCGAGTTGAATTTTCCTTGGCTCGGGCTTCGTTGGAAAAACTTACATATAAATAAATAATTTTTTTTTTTTGCTTTTCCGTACATCGCCGCGAGCCTACGTAAAGCTACGAGTCTAAATGTATCCAAAGCCTCGAATAATGCCATGTCATGCCATGCAACAGCGACCTTCGCAACTGTAAACGTATCTGTGTGTGTGTGTGTGTGTGTGAGAAACTGTGCACCTTGCAACCATTGCAAATAAAAAGAGACAGCGAATGGCATTCAAAGTCCTGCACGAAAGAACTGCAAAAAAAAAAAAACCAACCCCCACAAACCGTACGCCCTTGCCCCGCCCCCCTGCGTTTCCTTCCTTCCTTCGGTTATAGAAATTGAGCACAAGTCGTCGGCGAAGGCGAAATTTGTATGCAATTTTGCCACGGCAAATGCCAAGGAAAATTGCGACGAAAGGCGGCTTAAAATTTAAATCGCTACCCAAATCGAAATTGGAAAACTGCTGGACAAGTTGGCCTCGGCGTCGGCGTCCCATCCCTTCCCTTCGTAATACTTAGACCCCATTGATTCCTTAAGCGATGATTTGCATAATGAAGTCCAAGCTACAAAGCGTCACAACTTGAAATTGCCAATTGGCTGAAGATCTTTATATGTTTCCAAATTTAAAGCAAACAGAAAACTTTCGCAAAATAGATCAGATTTTGAGCTGGTGTAGAAATTTGTTTATCGCTAAACTTTCAGCTCGATTTGCTATCGATATATTATTTTTTGTGATTGTTTTTCAATTAACTTGAAATATATTTTTTTTTATAAATATTTTTTAAATTAGTTCATTAGTTAGATTTGAAACCATCTAAATCATAATGATTTATCTGCCTGAACAGCTTTAATGGCTTAGTATGAATGTAATCGAATTTGATGCAGCAACACGCGGCGTTGCCTCTGTTAGATTGACGTGCACCATTTTGCATTTTGGGACTACATATTGCCCAAAGAGAAAAGAAGGGAAACACGTTGCAAGTAAAATGTAGCAACATTTTTTGTTGGCCGTGTCAATTTGAGCATATTTTGTTGCTTGATTTGCGCGCGTGTCGCGCATTTTGCATAACAAGTGGCAAAGAGGCGAGAGCGAGGCATGCAGGCTGGCCAGGCTGGCAGGCTGACAAAAGCAGTCAACAGTCGCAGCAGCAGCAGCAGCAGCAGTAGCAGCCACAGCTCGGGGAACGCGTTCGGGGCACAATTGATTTAAATGTTTGTTCGCACATGTTTCCCAGCGAACAACAGAAATATGTATAGAAATGCGGCAATGCTGCAGAGGAGTTGCTGCAACAAACGAAAAAGAATTCACGTAATAATATGCAAAGTGTGATTGGGTCAGCGGAGAGGGGATGGGGAGAGGAGGGGTTTGGGTCTGCTGGTTACAATTGTCGCAGCATGTCGCCGCGATCAGGGCTGGGGCGTCAACAACATTTTTCCAACTCAATTACCAGGCAGCTGCGCCGTTTGTGCAACGTGCAACGTGGAACATAAAAAACCAAATCTCAAGCGGCAACAGAGAGAAAAGCTGCCGCTGCTGCTGCCTCAACAAATAAACTCAAATATTGGCAGGCAACATTAGCGTGGCGGAAGTTTCCACGGGGGGAGGGGGGTTGGGGCAGGGGTTCGTTTGCTGCTTTAAGATGGAATTTAAAGGCAGCTCAAGTAGAAGCGGAAGCTGCGCTGTGTGGTTGTGGCGCTTGTGGCACGTGCGGGCAGGCAGGCATGCAGGCAGCTGCAACTATTTATATTTGCCTGCCACAAACAGACAGACAGGCAGACAGACAGACAGACTGGCAGCCAGCACCTACACTAACACGCACACACGCACACACACACACGCACAGACGACAACAGCTAGCAGTAATATATAAACACGACAGCCGACAGGCAGCAGAAGTCACAGATGAAGCTACACTCGAAACAAATATTAGTCATTGAATTAAGGAAGGAGAAAAAAAGACTGAAAGAAATCTTGATTATTCGCTCAACACAATTTTCAACTTCTATCAAAAAACATTCTCTTCATTTTGTCTTGGGGGAACTATAATATCTTATCAACTGTTGGGAGTTCTCATACAAAAAGTGAAATGGATTCTATCAGAAAAACTATAGATTTCTGATCTATTTACAAGTTTACTCAAGAATATATAATAATTGATAGTTCAGAATACATTGAAAAATGAAATAAGTATAGAATTTTTGTGTTTCTCGTTTTACATTTTTAGCTGCACTCCTTTTTTGGTTAGTGTAAAATCCTGGCAGCTACTCCATTTGCCACATGCTAACTTCTGTCAGTGGCTAATCACTCATATAAATAAACCTGAGACTTCTGCAACTGCTGCAAGGTGATTGTGTGGCTGAGCTTTTGTTGGTTTTTTGCAGGTGAGTGCCAACAATGTGGCGCTCATTTGTTGCAGTTGCCTTGTTGGATGGATTTCAGCTGCATGTTTGGCATATGTAAATTATGCCAGTGCCAAGTCAAACACTTAACTCACAGCCAACCAACCTGTCAGTCAGTCAGTCAGTCAGTCAGCTGCAGAAGTTGCCGCTCAGCCAACAAAAGTGAGGCCATTGAAGAGGAAGAAGAAGAAGAAGCTGCTCTTCTTGTTGATTGCAAGAGTCAACTTTTTGGCAACAAACAATCAGTATATCCATTTCCTTCTCTCTATCTTCCTCTCTGTCTCTTTCTTCCACATCAGCTTTATATTTTTCTCAGTTTTTTTGGGGAGCATTCAAAGTTTGTAGCTGCATATACCCTATGCACAATAAACTTGCTACATAAATTGTTGCATATTTATGTTATAGTCAAGACTGCAATTCAATCTACATCTGTATATCCAGATCTAATCAAGCTAACCTCAGCAAATTTGGTATGCAACTATTTGTTGCTTATAGTTCTATATAGAAGCAAATCAAAAGTCAGCAAAAATTGGAATATAGATAAAGATATTTATGATGGAAATATATAAAGTATAGTTATGCCAATTTGGCTTGAGCAGAAGTTAATAGCTATTTACAGGGTACAACACAGTCTAGCATATTTGCTGGCTCAGCAGTCGAGTGTTTGCATTTGCTGCTTTTGTTGTTTGTTGTTGTTGTTTGATGTTGCTGCTGTTGCACTCGAGTGAGCAAATACTTTATTAAAACTCAGTTTGGGCTGCCATGCAGCAAAATAAATGTATGTAAATCATTCATGTGCCACAAGAAAAGGAGCAACAGCAACAGAGGCAGCAGCAGCTGCGTGTGTGGGCGTTAAAGTGTGTGCGGGTGGGGGGCGTGGTTAATGAGCAGCTCATGTGCACTTGTTTTAATTTTGGTTTACGACCCAAGTGTTTAACTTGAGCCGTAAGTTAAATATAAATATATACGCAAGCTAAAATACACACAGACAACGTGACGGATGCGTTATGTTTGCAGAGGTTGCTGCTGCTGCTGCTGTGGCAGATGGGAAGATGGGAAGCAAAAAGAGGAAGAGGAAGAAGAAGAAGAAGACGAGGAGTTGGTAATTGATATGAAGGCTAATAGTATTAGTGGCATATGTAGCCGGATGTGTTTGTCAAGGCAGCAAAAGTCCGCACACAAACAAACAACCCACAGCCAACAACAGCCATGGCCACTTGAGTAGCCTGGCTAGCAAATTGCTTGCATCAGCTGTAAAATTCGCAAGGCAAGGACATGAAAGGACAATCGAAAATGTGCTGCAGAATAGAGTCGGGGGGGTCCGACCTCTGCCTTTGCCGCTGCCGCGTCGAGTGTCGACTTGAGTGTTACCCTTTTGTGCCTTTGAAGCTCGACACCTTGACAAACAACAAACAGAAAATGCTGCTGTCAATAGCAGCTGGCACCACGCCCACCTTCAACCCCATGCCCCTTATTTGTGGCACCCTTTGATGCCATCAAATTTGATAGTCGCGAGCGAGTGAGTGGTGCTAAAAAAAGAAGGATTTGAAATCACGTCATTTGAGTGTCAACATTCGGAAATCATTCACTTGACTTGGCTTCAGTCAATTTGTAACTTAAACCTTTTAACAAAAAAACCGTTAAGCAAAAGTGCTAATTTAGCAAATACCCTGTAACCAAAATATATAACGCTTAAGGTATTTATGTTCAAGTGTTGTTTGAATCTTTGATTCCTTTATTATTTATGAACTCAGTTGAAGTATGCCTTCCCTTTATTCATTAGTTTGTCTGCAGGGTATATATATGATTATAGATAAAATATTGTTTTATCTATTCATATTGGCTGTCTGTCTGCTTGTCTGCTTGTCTGTCTGTCTGTCCATTCGCTTGTCGGCTTGTCTGATTGTTCCGTCTAATTTCTGAGTGCCTTGTTTCTTTTCTATTCGACTCGTCTATCGCACTGCCCCGCCTGTCTGTCGCGCCACGCCCCTCTCCATGGCAATCCACTCCTCCATGCTTTGCAATCATGTGTCAAACTCTTGATGTCGACTTCTGACATAATATTGACAGCTAAACAAATCCAATTATGCCCAACTCTCCGAGCCAAACAGCAACTGCTGCTGGGAGCTTCCTAACTTTACGAATATGCTAAATGTTGACCATGTTTGCCTTATGCATATCAATGTGTTCTTAAGTGTGTGTGTGTGTGCTTGTGTGTGCGTGCATGTGTGTGCGTGTATGTGTGCGTGTGTAGTAACCTCAGTTGTGTGCGTTGAAGCGCTTTAAACGTTTTCCCACTGCTGACCAGAGCAGAACAGAGGAGAAAAGCGACTCCGACGATATTTCAATATTGCGATATGCTGGCCAGCAAAAGCTGATTGCTGTTGTTGTTGTTGTTGTTGCTGCTGCTCTTGGCGCCAGTAAATTGCGTAGGTGTGCAATTGAATTATTGCACTCAATGCACACATTCACACTGCCTGCCTCCCCCTCTGCAGCCTGACCCTGCCTCATCCTCTCCACGGCAGCTTGCTATCATAAATACGAAAATGTTGAGCCTACGGACGCACAGCCTGGCAATATTATCCGAGCCCACCCAAATTACTACCCCTTGCACAGCAGCATTCCCCACACCCTCCACCCTCCCCCGCCCTGTGCCTACTGCTACTTGGGCTAACTCTCAGGGCTGTGCCAACAACCATTTTACGGTTTATTTTTGGGGCATTGAATGCAAATATTGGCATAAATTTTGGCTGTTGCGGTTGGCAGGCTGTCGAAAGAGAGAGAGAGAGAGGCGGGAGGTTGAGGGAACTGGGCTACATCAGCTTCAGCTGCAGCATGACTGTGGCCAATTTTCATTTGGCTTCTGCCACACACACAAACACACACAGATAGAGAGAGGCATGCATACATTCTCACGCCTGACTGCATTGTTTGCCAAACTGACAGAATGCACTTGGATTTTGGATCTCGGATTTCGGATTTTGGATTTTGAATTTTCAATTTACAAATTTTGGTATTTCGCTCATTGTGGCTATGCTTCGTGCCAAGTGCCTTTCGTGCTAACAAATTTGAACCAGCAACTAGGACAACAACAAAAAAAGAAAACTGCTGGCAACAGCAGCACAAATAGAAGAGTTCAAAAACGTGTCTGCTTCAAAGCTGAGCTCTGCTCGAATCAGTAAGCTTGTGGAAACAGTTAAGGGAAACGAGGCAGCAAGATAAATAAGAATTTGTAAAGAAAGGAAAAGATGGACCTAATGAGGAGTTGGCTACAACTATAGACAGATAGATAAACTAACCTAGCATAGAATTCCATGCGGTGCAATTTCAAAATCTCGCACAAAAGATCTTTAAAATGTCAAGAAGTTATAAAGAAAGGGGGATGCTAAATAGATGGATAGCTTTACCTAGTATCTATTTCATGTTGGAAATCGAAAGACGTTTGAAAAGTTTCTTAAATGCTGAACCTATGCCTAATTATAATAATGTTGAAATTGAACAAGCTGTCGCCCATTTGTCCCCTCCAGCTGCCAATCCCCCTCCCCTTCCACGCGCTGTTCAACTTAAGTAGCAGGACCCACAATACCTACACTACGTGCTTTCGTGATTTATGTGTTTGTTTTTGGTTTTTGGGGCTAGGCTAGCGGCACATTTATCAAGCCGAAACACATTGAAACAGCAACAACACACACTCAAACAAACACACACACACAGAGAGAGACAAACAAACATAACAAAGAGCAACAACAAATGACAGATCAGCTTTTGAACTGTGTGGGGCCAATTTACTTAGGCGCCGCAGTCAAGTTTATTTAGGCGTCCGCGCACTATTTAAATTTCACTCGAAAAGCACTCAGCTCTCCATTCCAATTGGAATCCAATACGAAATACGCAAGCTGAATTGATGCGGTTCAAAGTTCAATTAAGTGTACAATTCTGTGGATGGTTAGAGAGCAGACCGGGGGTGAGGCACAGGGGTGCAGACATTGTTAAGCCTTTGATTGCTATTTAGGGCAAACATATAAATTTGCACAGCTACACACACACACAACAGCTGTGGAACGCCCACTAAATGAAAATGTTCCCCGCCTTCTGCTGCTTAAGACCAAATCAATAAATTTAACGCGCTTTAAAGTTGAACTTTTGCTTTGTCTGTTTTTTTTGTGCTTGTTTTTTATTTTTTTTTTTGGTTTTTTTTTTGTTTTTTTTTTGTTTTGTTTTTGGTTCGGCCGTAAATCGTTGCGCACGGGAAATTGGCAAAAACATCAAAAAAGTTTTTGGGAGCCCACAAAAAGTATTCTACCAAAAATTTTTTGGCTAGTGCCTAAAACTATGCTCATTTCCGAACGTGGTATTATTTTTGGTCGTTTTTTTTCCCCCCCATTCTATTTATATATCCTTGCCGCGTCCTAAGTAAACCAATTTGTTGTTTGCCTCGAAAATTCTATTAAAATGCCATAAATTAGCAACTCGATTTACTGCTTTGGGGGGTGGGGTGGTGGGGCGGGTGTGGCTGTCAAACCCCGCCAGCATTTAAATATATTTTAATTAGCTGGCAATGGCAATGGCAATTGGCAAGACACTCACTCACTCATTTAGGAGGACACCCGCTCAGGCTGAATGCCGCTTTTGATTTTCGCCTCAAAGTATGCTACAGTTTCTGGTTTTTCTTCTTTTTCTTCTCTCGATTTGTGCTTTTCCGCTTTTCATTTGCACAAAAGCTACTTAGACACGATTTTGACTGGACAACAACAACAATTGTGACTCTGGTCTAAATGGTTGGTGGAGGGGGGAGGGAGGAGATGAGTGGGCGGAAATTGGCAAATTGTAAATGGGCGTTTGGTTTTCTTTTGGCCAGGCTAGTAAAATGATGAAAGACATTCGGCTCTGATGTTTAGTTGCAAAACAATTAAGCTGAAAGCAAAGCTGTGTAGTGAAGTGGATGTTTCTCTCTCTCTCTCTCTCCATCTCTGTCTTTCTCTTTCTCTGTGTGTGTGTGAAATGAAATGAAATGAATTCACATTGAAGTTGATCAAGCAAGAGTGCTTTAGTCTAAATGAAATCGACTGGCTGGATGAATGCCCTGTGGCTAAGCATAAATTGATATTGAAACGTTTCTATTTAAAATTCAAATTTTACATGGCTCAATGAATCAGTGAACGAATCGAAAATGCCTAAAGAATTGTTAACAAATATTTTACATAATTTGGCTATAAAAGATTGTGAGCCTCTAACTGAATCTCAATATTCAGCAGGAAATGTGCTTGACTAAAATGTTAAATATTTAAGATCAAACTTGGTCAAACTTGCTTTATTTCTATCAAGCTAAGAGTTAGGATGAGACTGATGAGAAATCTGTTTCCAAGTTTGTAGATTGTTTTGACTTCTAATCTCACGCTGATGGTCACAACTTCGAGCCCCATAAGCGACCCATTCGAAGTGTGGAATGCTAGGTATGCTGGGTAGGAAAATGATGTTGCGTCATTGATAAATGTGAAGTTGGAAGCGACGAGCGATGTTTCAACATTAACATTAATAGTGTGGCATTAATTTCAATGTGCCCAATACAAATAAACAAATTTATATATGGCCTGCTGCTGCTGCCAGTTACAGTCGGAGACCGCAATGAATGTGTGTGTGTGTGTGTGTGTGTGTGAATGGGCTTTAAAGAGCGCATAAACACATTACCACATTACGTATTATGTAAAACAAGGTGCCCGCCCGGCCTATGAGCCCCCTGAAATCCACTCGACAACAACTTGAGGTAATGTTTGCATATGCCAAAGTTCCAAGCAGCTAGAGTCTCTTCTCCTCACGCCCCCCCTCACCACCCCAAAAACAAACACTCGACTCGACTCGAAACCTAGGCTGAGTTTGCATAAATAATTCATTTGAAAGGACGCTTTTAGGCTCGAAAACTGTTGTAGACAAAACTGCTTAAATATGCATAATTACCTGAGACATCAGGGCACGTTCCGCAAGCTACTCTTCTTAGTCCACTCTCCACACTCTTCAATCCTCTAGCTGCTTCTGCTCAGCCTTCTTCTTCGTTTCTTCTTCTGCAAGTGAGAGAGTGGCCAAGTTTTTGGAGTCAAGTCAAGTTGTGACATGCCGGAAGTGTGTGCTCCAAGGCGCATCCTTGCTCCCTTGCACGAGGTACTTGGCATAAATTTCACCTCTGCGCAAAAGTAAACAAGCTGCAAATAACAGAAATAACAACAGTTTTTAGTAAGTGTGTGTTTGTGTGTGTTTGTTGGAGTGGAGAACTTTGCAAAATTTTGACAGCGCAATGGGAAATAATTTAGCCCAATTGCTACGCAAATTAAAATCATAAAAATTGTTTACAAAATATTTAACTAATTGCCGTTGAGAGTTTATTTTTGTTTTGTCGTTTTTGGTCAATAAAAATCAGTTTAACTGCGCTGCTAATGCGACAAGCGCAGTCGAAGGGAGTCAAACAACTGGCTGGCAGGTGAAATTGACACGCAACATTGGCATGAGCACAAATAATGGCATATTTTTCGAGAATTTCGACGACAGTTGTACATTCCACGTCCGCTTTGCTTATGGGCCCCACAAATATAATTGCAATAATAAAGGAAATATTTACAACAATTGTAAATATCTCGGCACAGCTGAGGCACTCAACACGCACGTCCTCAAATTAATAAACTCCAATTGGCAACGCCTGAAATACCAGCAACCCCAACACCCCACCACCCCACCAGCCCACCCACTATAATCCTGCCTGGAGGGTTGCCTGATTGCCGGCGCCGTTGCTTCCTGATGAGCGTGTGAGCTCATAAAGATTTCCTGCGCCCCCACACCCCACCCTCCTCCGCTGCCTATAGACTATGCGTGTGCCACATTGCGACACAAAATAGGCCCAAGAGTTGAGCTGTTTGACTAGCAGTTATCCTGTTAAATATAAACATGACGCTTTTGACTTTTAGCTGCGTTCAGTTACAAATAAGTCATTCTTTTTCCGCCTTGTTTTTCGGAAAATATATTTCCACAATTGAAGGTAAGGTTTTGGCTCTTTTTGAAACTTGGAAATCTTTGTCTATTTTGCAGAGTTTGGTTTTCTAAGTGTGTATATTGAAGAATGTTGTTTATATTATTATTAAAGATTAGTATTAATCACATATACATATATCATTTTATATAGCTTAAAAATTCATTTAATTTAATTTGAACTCGTGAATTAAAGACTGGAGAGTGACTTCCCATGGAGCTACTCGGCTTCAAGGGCAGACAGCTAAACTCAAATTTAAGAACCGAGCCAGCAAAATCCATTAATTTTTGCTGAATTTAGATGATTGCATTTCTACTGTTTAGAAATATTTTCTATTATTTAAAAATATATTTCTGTAGAACAAAAAACAACATCCTATTTTTCAGATTGTGGATTATTACTATATATATATTTGTCGATTTTCCATTTTCTAAAAGCTAAAAAGCAGTTGCTCGACGCGCTCAGCTCTTTTGCAGGATATCTAAGGGAAAGGCGTGTCGCATTGTGACACTTGGCAGTCCTGCCAGTCCTGCCAGCTTTAGCCAGCCTTTCAACGACTAATGCTACAGCTACTTAATAGAAGTTTTACCGTTAACTATAACTGTAAGTCTCGCCTTTGCTTTCTGGTATCTGATTAGAGTCGCACGCCATAATGTCATCATAAATTGTAGTTAACCAGGGTTAAGGATCACACAACAAAGCTGACGACTACTCCTAGCTAGATAGATAGTAACTGTAGCAGTGGCAGTAGCAGTGGCAGTAGCAGTGGCAGTAGTTGTAGCAGTAGCTGTGGCAGTAGCAGTAGCATTAGTAGTAGCTGTGGCATTAGTAGTAGCAGTAGTAATAGAAATAGTGGCTTTAGCTTTAGTGTTATTTGGTCTCTTTGCCAGTTAGCATTGTAAATTGTGTTAAACTTGCAGCACTTGAGGCGAAATGAAATTTATGATTAAACTGGAGCCCCCTTTGACTGCGTGCAACTACAAAAGGTAAAGCTGTCCAAGCGGCCCAGGGGCGTATGCTAAGGAGATCAAGGCGATGGCAGGTTGGCCGCGGGGGGAGGCGAGGCGAGAGGAGCAGTCTTCTACAATGGCGGGCTCCGTTTACCGCAGGCCAAAATGCCACACTTAAGTGAATTACAAAAGCAGCTTGCTGTGCAGAGATTTTGCCGACTAAGGGATGAGGGGGTGCAGAGGGTGGGGGGTGGGTCAGAGGGGGTCAGAGTCAGCCAGTCAACGCGTTGACAGCCACAACAAGCGGCTTAATCGCATTAGTGAGGGGACCAAGCACACCACCAAAACTCAGACCCCAGAACTCCAGCGACGATGACGACGACGACGACGACGACAACGATTCCAACTAGAGCCAAGTGCGAAAACTGATTGTGTGGCGCCACACACACACACATACAGAGAGCTCATTGCAAAGGAGTCTATGCCCAGCACAGGCGCTAAGCTGCGCATTGTGCGACGCCAACAACAAAAACCAGAGCGACAACGCAAACGCCACTATTTATATATAAAGAAAAGCTAGTTGGCGGGTTGCAAGGGAAATTGCGGCAGGGCTGAGGTGGGGCAGGGCTGAGGCGAGTCGAGGCGAACTACAGTTAGCAGGTCGCCTGGGCAATTGCACGAGCGCACAAAAGTTCACACAGCGCAAGCCAGCGAAATTCTACAAAAAGAAAATATATACATATATAAAATGAAAAGAACTGCTCAACTAGCAGATACCCTAAAGTCAGCTCTGATTTGATTTCATTTTGAAAAGAGGATTATCACTTGAATAACTCCAACTCTAATATCCGACAAGGAACATCGAAAGCTATCCAATCCAACAAAATATCAAAGTAGATATCAACCTCAACAAATAAATATGTAATGAATATCATACCCTATTTGTCTACATAACACTGCAACAGGGTATATACAAAAAAATAGTATTTATATTACACAAAAATGGCATTTTTTTCGCCGTTGAGTCCTCAACCAAAAACTGCAAATAAAAAGAGCCCAAAAAAAAAAGAAAGAAAGCAATTAATCTACGACACAGCTCACAACGTTGGCAAAATGACAAAAGATGAGGACGCAGACGAGGACGAGGACGATGAGGACATGGACAAGGACAGGCACAAGGCACAAGGCACAAAGCACAAGGTACATTTGTATGAGGCACTGGCAAAGTTTGGGTTGCTAAAAGTCAAAAGTGCTTATGCCCTGCTTCCTGTCCAGCAAATCCAATAACTTATCTTGATTTTATGGTTATTTCAACAAAGGCCGGAAGTTGTAGGTGCAGCAAACTGCTCGACGATGGGGTTGAGGCACACTAAAAACATTGTGTAGCACAGCCCCTTACACTCGCACCACCCAACCACCTAACAATCCACCCACTTACAGCCGCTTACAGTTCGCACAGTGTGTGTTTTTGCATTTTGCATTTGACATGCCATTGTGTTTGCCCAGGGGAGTGAGGGGGGCACAAACGTATCTAAGCATTCAAGTTTTGCTTGTCTGCTGTCCATTACAATTGAGTGTGTGTGTGTGTGTGTTTATGTGTGTGTGTTGGTGTGTGTGAGTGCAATTGACATATGGTTTCTTTACAGTTTTGTGTACATGTATGTGTGTGTTGTAAATTTTGCATGAAATATTTTATTTGAAATGTCCTACATCGAATTCAATATGTCCTGCCACTTGTCTCAATTCCCACACAGTTGCTGCTGCTGCTGCTGCTACTGCAGCTGATGGGCATTTATTGATGCCAAACATGCCCCCTTTGGGGGCACCCACAAGCAAAAGTCAAGCAGTAGTTTGTAAGCTAACATTATCAAGATTAATTGTGGTTTATATATACAGATATCAACGAGACAGTTGCAAGCCGTTGAGGGTCAGGTGTTTCATGTTTTTCGAGCATGCTTTTGCATTTGACATTTATGAGTCGCATAAATCTTGGACAACAACACACAGCACTTAAATGCAACATCAGCTTTTCGACTAATTGATTAACACACCTCAAACACACCCACACCCACCCACCCACCACACACACACACACAGCTCAAACTTCCAAAAGACAAAATGAACTTCAGGCAGCTTGAAGTCTTCTCGAAAAATTCAATTAATATTTAAATTTTAATAATCAAATTATTTTGCAGCAATTACCAGCGGAAAAAAAAATAACAGAATGCGCCCCGAAGCAGCGTGTCAATTACAGTGGGGGCGAGGTATGGGCAAATAGAGAGAGAGGGTGTGGTAAGGAGTGAGGGGCGTCAAAAGTTTTTGCAAGATTGGCACACCGAAATTTTTTGACGCACCCGCAGGAAAACAGCTGCCAAGTGCAGAGAGAAACATAGAGCGAAAGCAAATATAGAAAGCGGAAGCGAAGGAAGTGGGTAGTCGGAAGGAGAAGGAGAAGCAGAAGTAGAAAAAAAAGCTTGCACAGAGAATGATAATGATATTTCCTTTGTTCTGACGGCAACAGCAGCCGCAGCAGCAGGGGTGCTCAAAATTTATGCGGCAGTGTATTTTCCCTTCTTTATCGTTATTTTTTTTGTTGTTGTGTATATTTTCATCCATTACATATTCATTAAATTGTACAAAACTGAGCGCCGCGCTGGCAATCTCAGTGAAAACGCTCTCGGGCGAAAGGCAGCTGAATCCCAGTATCAGTATCAATAGGGGTATTCTCATGTATCCAGTTTCATTTAATTGATAATCATCGCTGACTACGCTCACAGCATCCGGCATCCGCAACAGCATCCGCATCAGCATTAGAAATTCGTAATCACAACAACAACAAAAAACAAACTTTAATAAAACAAAACAAAAAAAGAAACAAGCTCAAAACTCGTTTTTGTGCTGGGCTAGAAACTGTAGCAAGTTAAGCAACTGTGGCAATGACGCAATTTAGCCATCGCCCAATGCCTGTAAATATTGCACAAATATTGAAAATGACATCAGTGAATGTCTGCTGAGAGACTAAGAATTTAAAGCGTGGAATTTGCATTGCATCATGGCTAAGCAAAACAAGCAACTTTTAATAAGAGTTGATAAACTATAGCAATTATGTATTTAATATAAATATTTCAAAATAAAAGTTGACCAAATTAAATTGGCAATTATTTTATTGCAATTTATCAACTCGCAGTTGAAGTTACAGTTGCAGCTGCTGCTGTGGGAAGAGTGTCAATAAATTCTAATGAAAGGCAATTAAAGAGCGTTTGCGCAGCAGCTCGGCTTTTTAATAGCCACAATGACAAAGGATAACAAACAAGCGCCGTTAAAACCACATGCGCTAAATGCGGGACCATCATCATCTAGCGCACAAATCAACAACAAAATGAAGAAGGAAAAGAAAAAAAACAGAACAAATATAAAATAATTACAACGCGAATCTGATCAAATATGTAAATATGTTTTTGTTGTGTGTGGTTTGCTTTAAACCATTAATAAGTTTGTGCACATTAAATGATTTAAATAAATCCATAAATATTTTCACAATTGAGTGAGCGAAACAACAAAAAAAAAAAAAAATGATGAAAATGTTGAATAATATTGTCTATTAAAATGATATTATTTGTGCAAATAACATTATATGACCAATAAATGTATGTAAATAAATATATAAAATATTCACACATCAATTGTGTGTGTGTGTGTGTGTGTGTGTGTGTGTGTGCACAACAAAACTGTAAAAAGTCAATTTAAAATGTCGCACAAAAATGCGTATACATGTAAATTAAATGCGTAAAAGTGAAAAAAATGAATAAAAAAAAGAATAAAAAAATATAAATAAAAAAAATGAATAAAAAAAATGAATGAGAAAAAAATGAATACAAAAAAAAAATGAATACAAAAAAATGAATGAGAAAAAAAAAAGAAATCAAATTAAATAAATCAAAGAATGCGTGTGATTTAAATGGCTGTTGACGAAATTGTCGCGCTAATTTGTTTGCGGCAGGCAAGTAAAAAAAATTGAGTGGCATTCCCGACTGGAGGCTGCACTGTGCCATGGGCTAAGGATGCAAATAAATTATACCTTTTAATATCCTTGATTTAGTTGCACTGACAATTTATGCATTACAAAAATAACTCACGCATTTTAATGGTATTTTTATGGACAAGGGGGAAACTGACAATTGAATGGTCGGATGAAGATTCAAACACAAATGTCGGAAGTGCACGCAAAATGGCCGCAATTAAACAATCAGCACAACAATTACAAAATGTTGACAATGTTGTGCGACCCATATGTGTGTGTGCGTGCGTGTGTGTGTGCATGCGTGTGGTTTAAATAATGGCCAAGGCGAGAGAGAGTTGATAACGCTGACAACGTTAGCACAACAGCAAGTTTGTGGCATTAATTTATTGTAACCGAATGCACAATAAACTGCTAGTTGCAAATTGTTGGAATTTATGATGCGAGAAGCCAAACAATATTCCAATTAGTTGCAACTTACAACATGCAATGTGTGCCACAAAAGTGGACGGACAGCGACGACGATACGGCGGGGAAGAATGCGTAGCGTATTGTCAACAGATAGAAAACTCATCTGAAGATTAACTAAATGTTTGCACAGTGCCCAAGGGCAGATACACATATATAGTTGAAAGAGTAGGGTGTGTCTGTGGTTAGGGTGGATTGGGTTGTTTTAGGGGTAGCTCTTCAAGTGATTGATATGTTAATGCAGCACGTTGAGCGACGCAACGCGGCAGCTTCTCAGCTCAGCTCATCTTCAGCTTCTGCTTTGGCTTCTGCTGTCATATTTGCATATAGACATCATATGCAAATATGTGCCGCAATCTAAGGGCCATGTATGTGTGAGAGACTGTGTGTGTGCCTCCAAAAGTATCTGCGAATTTGCGAATTTGTGTGTGCTAAAGTGTGTGTGTGTGTGTATTAAATGTATGCATGTGCAAGATGGCGTCACTTGTCATGACTCGTGCTTCATTGCAGCTTGTCTCATTTTCCATTTTCCATTTTACACTTTTCATGTTTTCAGAGGGGTATTTTCCAACTGATCTCAATTGCTTTATTAGACGCATCGTGCTGTATATAAAATATATCAATTCATAAGTTCTTTTTTGAGTATGTATTTGAAATACTTTTAAAATGGCAAACTTATTAGAAGTTATCGAATTTGACTGCGAAATTTGTGCAGAATATTATTTAATACTTTGTTTTCTCAGTAATCATAGATCTCTCAACTATATTCCGTACCGTTATCATTTCTAAGCTGAAAAGGAGGCGTGGTCACGTCGCTTACTTCGTTGACATGTGGCTCTGTGACGAACCGAGTAACTGTCCAACTGACAAGCGGCGTGTCAAAGCCAGGTGAAGTCCTGCGCCTGACGACAGTTTGACAAACGAATACCAGCAGCGAAGCACTAACAACATCAAAAAAAAGGAAGCAAAACCAACAACAACAAAAAACAAGCAGAAAATGTAGTTGTTGCCTTTTGTTATTGTGATTTGCGCTGATTTGTTGTCCAAGCGTCGCTGCTGCCGTTGCCTTGTTATTTCCGACCTAAAAATGGGCGCATAGGTCTTTGGGTCAGCCGACAGAGGGGAGGAGACTGGCAGAGAGAGAGAGAGAGGGGCAAAAAAATACCCGCCACACACACAAAAAGAAATTCCGACTGTATTTCCTTTTTATGTTTCGCTATGAACATGTCCTGCCATATGTCCTTTAGTATCAATGCGGCCACATAACCTATTTGTGTCCACACATATATAAATGTACATATGTGTGTGTGTGTGTGTGTGTTTTGATTATAACGTTTTAGTTGTTGCCGCTGTGCTTTTAGGTCCTGTTTTCCTTTGCTTTTTTGTATGTTTTTGTTGCTACTACTAAGCTGATTTACGTGGATTTGATGTGTGTGTTTTTTTTTGCACAAACAGGGCGGATGAGTGATATTTTTTTGTGCTGTTGCTTGGCATTTTTTTCTCTTTGTATCTTTTGCGTCTCTTGGCTGCCTTTTGTGAAGTTTAGTTGCTGGCAACAGTTGATTGATTGATTGAACGTTTTGATAAGTGCTGTCAGTGGGTTAGCTACGTTTTTTATTGACTGTGTCTCTGTGTGGTTCAGTTTTTTTTTTTTTCGACCCAAACATCTATAAGACCATCATTTTTTTGTCCCCTTGGGTTCCATTGTGCTTTGTTGCTGTAGCGCACAGCTAAACGCTAAGCTAAAGCCCCACAAATTGTTGAAGAGCTGAGCATTTTTTCTACTGGGCATGACCAGCAGCATAAGTCGCAGCTAATTGACCACAAGCCACGACTAAGTGTGTGTAAGGGAAAAACTTGATGGGTTTCCTCAACAATATAAGTAATCTCTATTAGATGTGAATCATCGTTGCTTGTATATATTTATTCTAGTGCTGAAATGTTTTATTTTATTTATAATTAAATGGATTTCGAATTGATTGCTTGCTTTGAAAAGCAGAGATTAAACATGTGCGAAACTTTTATAAAAAGGATTCGTTTCAATAATAGAAAAGATTTTCAAAAGTCAATCAACTATAAGCCATCGATCAAGCAATCAAAGAAGCATTGAAAATCGTTATTAAAACTCGATTATAAGAAAAACTTGGAAAAATGAGGGCGCAGCACAGCGACTTAACACAAGCGTTTAGCTGAGCAACTGCAATCGACAATTGAGACATTGCCACCCGACACCCAACCAACCACAACGCACTTGAGCAAGCCACCAACACTTGAAGCCAATAGAAGCACACGCACACGCACACACACACCACACACACTAACACCAACACACACACATACAAAAAGAAGGCGCAGTTGGACCACTCAAGTAAACTGCAAGAGTGCCTTGCTCGATGTTCATAAGAATTTGAGAGGCAAAGACTGCACTCGAAACGGATATCCTTGTTATGCACAGTCAAGAAGAGAGAGAGAGAGAAAGAGAAAGAGAGAGAGTGAGAGAGAGTGTGTTTGGAAGAGCGAGTGAGGTAGAGACGTAGCTTGAGCACTGTGCTTGAAAGTTGTACGCAAAAGTTTCATTCTATGCACTTTTGATAGCACCACCTAATGCAGTCAAGGATTGAAAATTGAAGCAGCAGCAGCCAGGCAAGTTAGGGTGTGCGGAGTGCGGTGTGCGGCGTGTGAAGCGTTTGCAATTAGCACGCATCGATAGACACGCGCTGGCACTCGACCAGCACAGCACAGCCCAACACAGCTCAGCACAGCCCAGCACAGCGGGCAGAGCACAACAAAAGCGAGCAATCCAACGCAAAATGCTAATTAAGTGGATGAACAAAAGCTTAAAGAATGAAGCAGCAGAAGCAGAAGCAGAAGCATAGGCAGTGGCAGTGGCAGGACCTACCACTGGGACTGCCACATGCCACACTTGCCACACACACACACACATGACGTTGCCAAACAGTCATATATCATCGTCAGGTCCAACTGTGTGCAAATCCACATATGCATATATATACATATATATATATATATCTATATATATATAAGCTGAAAAAAATTAAGTATCCGACGTGGCAGCTGCTGGCCATTACAAATGGCTGCAAAAATTTGCAGTGAACTGGATTATTTCGTTTTTATTCAGTTATTTTGTTGTCGTTCTTTTTTGGAGCTGTTAGCAACACGCATGACGAAAACTTTTCGGCACAATTAATGTATGCTGAATTTGTTTAATTGACGATTCGCATGCCATAACTTAAACATGGCATAAAACAACATGCAGAACAAACTCAGACCTGTCAGCAGGTAGAGGTGCTGGCAACGAGTGCTTGTTAATTGCAATATGCTTCATACCCTGTTTACCTGAGTTTCGAGTCGCAAAAAATGGGGTCTAATTAAAAATCGAGGCAGCTAAATTAACTAAAAAAAAGAAAGCTAGTCTAGCCTTTTAATAGTAAATAATTAATTCTAAGCATTTAATTAAATAATTTCATGTTTTTCGTATTTCTTCAATATTAAATAAATGTTGAAAATATATGAAAAATCTGTAATTAAAAAAATAATTATTCTATATAAGAAATAAATATTGTACTTCATTTGCTCAACAATTCCAAGTTATCCAATCTCAAATATATATAGTAAATACATGAATATCGTATAAAGTATGCCTATTTGCATTTTGTGGGAACAACAACAACAACATCAGCTTCTTCTAGGGTAACTCAGAGTAGAATATTTAGCTTCTTCTTTTTTTTTTGCCACTGCATTGGACTGTCAAGTGCAGACATTCAAGTTTCTAGCTGCGTGTACTTTCTGGCCAAAAAGAGGACCAGGCCCCTTTGGGCGATGATGTTGGCCAAGTGCAAATTGCAAGTTAAGGTTGAAGTTTGTGTCGCCTCACTGACGTGCTGGGTGGGATCCCTGGTGGCTCGGCAAAAGCGAGTGCAAAAAAGTTTTTACGGCTTAGCCATTTCATGCTCATAAGCATAACTTTGCAATTTGAGAATTTTCGGAATTTGCCGGAATTTGTATGCGAAACTTAAAAACGATAGCGCCAAGCAGCGTGGGGAGCACGAGCACGAGGAGTGTGAAAATGGCAGCCGAATAGCCGAAGGGAGCCCAGTCAGGCGACTTCTTGGCAAATAATTTGTTGGCTGAACTTTGTGCTTGGCTTTAAGGGGCCTCTCCAGTTAACAATCAATTATAGCAAGCAGGACATGTGCTATCTCTGTGTGTGTGTGTGTGTGTGTGTGTGCATGGTATTGTTAACCTGTCCGACACACATTTAAATGCAATTTAATGCAATTTATGGGCTGTTGTTGGTCGTGGCTTGCCTTGGCTCTATAATGCATTTGCAATTGGCTGCAGAACAACAACGGCCCTTATTAAAAGCGGAAACAATGCGCACTTCCGCCTCAATTGTGCCACACTGTGCGTGTGTGTGTGTGTGTGTGTGTACCTCTCCACAAGGCACGCAAATGAGCACTGGAATAATGTGCATGCATTACTATTCATGTTCTTGCTCATGTTGATGATAAAAAAGAGAAATAACAGCGCAACAAACAACGAGAACTTCACAATTTATAGCGCACGCTTTCCCAAACCTACAAGCCACGCCCCTTACGTGCATAGTCAAAACGAAGAGTGGGGCGGGGCGGGGTGGAGAAAAACCACTTGGCCGCATTTAAATTACCAGCCATAAATAAATAGCGTTCAATTAATGTGGCCCAAAGAAAACGCTGCTGTTGTATTTTGCCACAGCAGCGTTGCGTATACGCAGCGGTGGCCAACGAAAAACTTGACCACATTATCATAAGCAGGCAGGCGCAGGCAGAACAGCAGCGGAAACACCCCATATGAACTCAAATAGGGTTAAAATTTATGTTGTCTATAGGATATGCCAACTCTTTAATTCTTAAAGTAAATCAAGTTAAATCTGCATTAAGAAAATTTCCAAATTGCTTGCAATTTTTAAGAGGATATTTATAAGACGAAAATCGAATTTCTACTTTAAATGTCGCATTTTTACAAAGTTTTACAGCGTCACTTTTTGAGAGAAAACTTGGAAAAGAATTTTAACATTAATATCAAATGACTTTTGAATTTTAAATGTAAAAGTATCAAAAGGTCAAGACACGCTTGAAAAGTGCTGGATTTTCAAAACAATCTTAGTTTTCGCAAAGTTATGGCTATCGAAAGTGCCGTTAGTTCTTAACTAAAACATTTCAGCATAAACAATTTATTCGCTCTCATTTTTTCATCGTCTTCTTTGCAGATAAGCTTACCTCATTTCGATTGTCTGACATGAAGTGTTTCCCCTCTTCAAAAGTGCGTCGTCATCTCGAAAAGCGGCTGTAAAAGAAAGAAAAATGGTTATAAAGAAATACGATGTCAACTATTTGGTTTTCTAATAAGCCCAAAAGGCGAACTTCAACTCCTTCCCCCCTTCTGCTGTCAAGGTTCGCATGCTTTTTGCTTTGCGCCTCAAATCAGCATAAAAATCACATTTATCAAAATGCAAACCGCAAAATTGTAGAAAGAGGACACCCAAAAAAAAAACATGGAGGTGGACAAGTTAGTAAAATTTGAAGAGCAAACAAAAGCCTCTTAGAAAAATACCACGCCCACTTGTAAGAGACACTTCTAAGGAGTAGGAAGCGAAACTAAAGCTGTAAGCGTTATTAAATGTCCAAAACACGACCAGGAAACATTTCCTCGGCACATTTTGCTTTGTGATTTGTGTTTTTTTCTTTGGTTTTACTTTTGCTGGTTTCTCGATTTCATTTGTGTGTGAGTGTGTGTGAGTGTGTGTGTGTGTGTAAGGAATGCGAAGGATCAAAGTGCTGTTTAAGCAGACGTTCTAAACTCATTTGACCATTTTAATGTCGTTTTAACGAAAACAAAACTGACACAAAAAGGATAAGGGAAAACTTGTCGTTTGATTTTGAGTCTGGGATTTAAGTTTGGGTTTTCTGGGGAGGGGTGGGTATGGGCCTAGCCAAATATGCTGTCATCACGATTATCCTTAACGTCGTACGGCTGCCAATGCCAGTTGTTTCCTGTTCCGTTACAGCAGCATCAGCAGCAGAACACACACAACACACGACACCCACACATGACGCTGCGGATGTGTAAGAATTTGTAAAACGAGCCACACAGCGCCAGAAGGACAGCAAACAGAGCAACTAGAGCGAGTAAGATAACGACAGACAGAGACAGAGACAGAGGGAGGGAGAGAGAGAGGGAGCGCGAGTGAAAGATGGCTATAGTTAGAGAGCATAAGCCAAAAGGCAGCGCCAACAGTCAACTAGCTGCTGACCAAATCGCCACCCACCCCAAAATTCAAACCTGGCAGCAACGAGAAAAAAGTGCGTTATTCCTTCGGCAGCAAGAAAAGGGGTTTCCCTTACTGTACCTACTTGCCTCTTTGCCACATTGGCTTGCCTTTGTTGTCTGCTAATTTCGTTGCTTGTCATTTTTTTTCTTTCGCTTTTTTTTGCTTCACTTCTTTACTTATTTTTATTCACTTGGAGAACTTTTTTTTTTTTGCTGTTGCTTTCATTTCATTTCCAGTTCAGTTTTCGCTTGCAAATTGAAATTTAAAATTTATGCAAATTGTGCTGTCAACCCCAAAAGGGTTTTTTATTTCGCCCAGGAAATGGTTATTGCACACACACAGACAGACAGAGAGACAGACTTTTGCTGTCATTTAATGGTGTTGGTAATTGTCTGTCTGTGTACATGTTTTTTATGTGCTTTATATACTTTAGTAGGACAAATTAATCGAAATTAAACTTATATTACATAGTTGCCTGCTGCTGCTGCTGCTACAGGCCGCTAACAAGCCACGCCCATCAAACACGCACTAATCACCTTATCTAAATATCCTGTCACGCTATTCAGGACCACACATCAACGAGCTTAATCACAGCACAGCACGCAGCTGAAGCACACGTGAAAAGCTGAAAGGAAAACGGCAGCAAGGGGCAGGTGCGGGGCGTAAGGGATGAAATTCTACTTCAGCGTCGCCGCGTGCAATTAATTAAAAACAAACAAATTTCTGAAATACACGACAGAGTCACAGGACCTTCTCACTCTACCCAAAACAAAAAAAAAAAAATGAAAAAGAGAAATAAAAAACTGTCAATGAACAATGCGGCACCAGAGGCTGGCTGGCTGGCTAGCTACTTCTGCTGGCCAGGACAGCCAAACAGGACACTGACCAGCAGGCAGGCAGGCTGGCCGGCAGGCAACAGTCGACGACTGCAATATTGGAGCGCCAGGCAGGCGACAGGCGACAAAAGTTGCTGCTCTAAGCGTTTTTTAATGCAACGCCTAGTGAGCACAGATTTTCATTTACAGGACATTCGTTGTCCTTTCCTTCCCTTCACACTCCTCCCCCTACTACTAGTGTCTCTTTCGCTCTCTGGTGTGCTGTCGCTGGTAATTTCGTTTTATTATTTTGCAGTTTTCCTCGACACTGTGTGCTCTACTTTGTAAATATTAAATTATGAGCAGCACTCACACAAAAAAATAAAGAGGGAGAAAACTGTGGAAAGCACAAAAACAATTTCCCCAATGGCGGCCGAATGCTGTTTTTCGGGGCAGACACCAGTCAACGGCAGCTGTACAAAAGCAACAACAACAACAACAAAGAACAGGGCCAGCAAAAGAAATCAGATAACAGTTATGGTTATGGCCATAATAACTGCAATCCAGGTGAGACCAGAACGAGACCCAGCTCGAGTACTTGTCCGAAACTGCAGTAATCTTGCCTTCTCGTGCTGCTTAGGCGGCAGCCCGGAGCCAGTCAGCCACAGCTGCATATGCTGCGTATACGTAACGCGCATATTACGTATACGTGATGTGCGCCATTTGAAATGCTGCTGCTGCCATTTGCCTTAACAATTACGTGACATGCTCCACAGCCGCTCGCTCGCTCTCTCTCACTCTCCTTATCTCTCCATCTCTCTCTCTCTCTTTACACACACATTGGGCATTTCGCATTCGCGCAGCATTTGCTGCAAATGACCAGAAGCAATGCTGAAGCCAAAGGCGTGGCCACTGCTAAAGGAACATGCAACAACAACAACTACTCCAACTGTAAACTGCAAAAAATGACATCAAACGAAGTGCAAGCACCATAAAAGTGTTAATAAAAGTGGCTAAAAAGAACATTGCAATTTTTATGATTTTTAATTACAGAGAGCGGCAAGTATTTAAATATAATTTTATTAGCATTGTGGAAAAAGAAAACTTTTAAAAGCAAATAATAAAAATATTAATTTTAAACAAGTTTTCCTGGTGGATTTATCCACGTTAATGCTGGTTAAATATTTACTGTAAGAAATTTATAGAAAATAATAACATTTATTAATTTATTATTGATTATTATTAATAATTAAAACTTGCAATCATAATACATTTATGAAAGATGTACAACTACAGCCGATTTAGTATCATATGGAAACTATTTATCAACTCGGAAGACAAGGAAACCCTTAACCTAGACTTAAGGGATGGCAGAAGTGTGGGCTGAGGGAGGCACACAATATAAATCTAATATATTGCAGTGCATAAAGCCAGCCCCAATAGTGGTAATAATAATAACAAGTTAAGCTCTGTAAGCCATCAAATAAATCACTAAAATACTTTTCTATATTCGGATAACGCCTAGGAAATCCCTTTAAGTCGCGACTGTTCTCTGATATATGCCAATGATGGTCATCGAGCTAACTGCTTTAAGTGTGTCGCGCAAGTTGCCTTCTCTGGGTTATGGCTATGGCTATGGCCACATCTACGGCTATGACTCCGCCGATCCGGTTGACAGTAATACGGCAAAAAACCAAAAACAAAATAAAAAAATAAAAAAAAGGAATTAAAATTGAAAAGGACAAAAAGTTGCGACCGCATCCGGAACAGGACGCGACTGTTGGCTTCTCCTCGTACTCGCGTCCTGCGTCCTGCTGACTGCTTACTGCAGCTACTGGTGCTGCTGCTGTCGTTTGTCGTTTGTCCTTTGTCGCATGCAATAAGTGCTAGTTGAGTGGCGGCACTTGAAAGCAGAGCCACACCAACACACACACACACTCTTGCTGCTGCCGCTTATTCAATTGGCCAGCTGCATGTGTTTCTGGCATCGCTTCGGATTACAGTTTTTGGTGTCGGTGTCGTTTGTTGGTCTGGCGACCTGACGCCGCCATTTCCGTCCAGCCATAGCACGGAAGTGGCAACGAGCCACCCTTCCTCCATCCTTTACCTTCCTATTGACACCCCCATCCACCAAACCACTCTTAGCCCTGGAGTAACCGCTGCTGTTGGCGTTTCGTGCAGATTTGCTGTGGCCATTGCATACAAAATGTGTTGCATACATTTGTGCGCCAGCAACAACAACAAAAAAATAAAAGAAAATTATTGAAAGGGAGGCAGTTGAAATATATAAGAGAAAAACTCACTTTGAGCCAACGAGCAACAGCAATCAAAATGGAAATAAAAACGACAGCAAACAACACACAGTGCACCAACTTCTAGTTGTTGTTGTTGTTGTTGTTGTTGTTGTTGCTGTTGTTGTTGTTGGAGTTGCTTTTGTTGTTCTTGTGTAATAACACAAATGAACATCAACAACTGCGACAACAATGAGTCGTTTAGATTTTATTTCCAGTTTTCTGTTGTTGTGCATTTTGGCCAAGAACTGCAAAGATTTACGTGTGTGGAAACAATGGAGTGGGAAGATGGAGAGGGAGAGGGAGAGGGAAAGGGGCTATAAAATAGGCAAACACATTAATATAATGAAACTGATCTGATTTATAAGCCTGAGTAGAATAAAATTAACTTGGCTATTTTAGAAAATGTTGTGTAAATTAGTAAACTTAATTTTTGAATAAATTTGGATATTTTCAATTGACTGCTAATAAGTATGAATGGATTTTGAGAATTTCTTAATCTATATCTATTTGTTATCTATCTAAGTATACCGAAATTGATCTGACTTTTGTACTTGAGTATTTAAGGAATTTTTGCAAATAAGCCAAATTTGGATTAAGGACTTGTGAAATTTGAAAATGAAGACTGATAGGGATCCCAGAATATATTTCTTCACTTCCACTTCCAGTCGTATATAGATAGAAATCTCTCTTCGATATTTATTTTCTTATCTCTCTCTATATATTCACACCTGACACACATTAAGTATGCCTTCAACAGTTGCTGAACTTTTGCAACCCACTGTAGAAGAGCTGTCAAAATACATTTATAGTGCCGCATATGCAGCCTTATATCTAAAGCTGACAGCAACTACAACAACTACAACAACAACAGCAAATGGCAATAACAAATGTAATGTCCTTTAGCCGCATTAAGGCACACTACTCCGCCCCCTTCCCCTTCCTCCTTCCCCTCCATCACCCACCAGCGACTCTCCGCGAAACTGCTGTCATTTGCCAGTGCTGTTTCCGTTTCTGCTTAGGGGCTTTTTTTGTTTCTTTTCGTTGGTCGAGCAGCGCAACTCGTTTTTAACGGGTCGACTAACTTGGCCATTTAAGCACATTTGTCGTCAGACCAAGCTGACCAGGCCTGGATGGCCCGACCAGGCTGACAGTGTGCTAATTAGAAGTCCTTGTTGCCTGTGGCCACAACAAAACAGACGCGTCGCGAGCAGTGGTCAAAATGGCCAACAAACTGGTCAAATATGCAGCCAGCCGGCCAAAACAATGAAAACTACTTGGGGCCAAAGTCACAACGCGACGTGTCGTGTGGCCAAAAGCAAAAAGAAAAAAAAAAAACAACAAACAAACGGAAAAAAAAAACCAAAAAGGACGATAAGAAAGGACGTGAGGCCACACAAACTGTGCCTTTGCGTTTTTGGCCCTTTGTCTCACTATAATGCTATAAAATGCATAGCACAAACAGCTGCGCGGTGCCCCATGCCCCATGCCCCGCGTCCTGTGGCACGTTTTTGCCTGGCTGTGCACAAAAATCAAGCAACGAATGCTTCGTTGAACTATTCTTCGCGAACTTTAATTATATTGAAGAAATTGTAGCACAAAATTAATATTTTAGTTTATTAATCAATAACTTAATTTTTTGATTAGTATTTATTTAAATTATATATTTATAAAATATATTTAATATAATTCAGTTTTTAAGTGGTAACATCTTCTGGCCTTTAATTGAACTAAAAGTTGATCAATTTCGTCTCCAATCCTTAACACATATTCGAGTGGAATTTAATTATATGAAAAACATCTTTCAGCTTTTAAGCAAGAGTTGCACCAAAAAACCTTGTGGCAACTTCCTAAATTTCAATGTGTTTTAAATTACAAGCTTAAACATGAAAGGAAATTGTATTGTATCTCAATAAAATTCTTCGTCCTCGCCACACACAATTAAGTCTTTTATCAAGTGCGTGCCAAAAAATGAAATGGTTGCTCTTCTTCTTCTTCTTACTTTGAGGCCAGAGCAGTCAAAATAAAAAACAAGAGATAAATAATTGCTATGCTTGCTCAACTGTAAAAAGGGGGGCAGGTCATATGAAATGCTTAATGTGCCTGCTGGCAATGTCTTCCGGTGCAACGCACATTAGTTTTTTGGCTATGGGCGGTGGGGGAGGACAGACCCAAAAAGGGCTGACTGCTGAACCACAGCAATGCTGCTGCTGCTCCTCCTGCTGCTGCTGCTGCTGCTGCTGCTGCTGCTGCTGCTTCTTCTTCTTCTTGCCCTGTATCGGTTTCTTCTTGCGGCAACTGTAGTCGAAGTTTGCTACCCAAAATTTGTTTATTATGAAAATGCAGCGAGGCGTAGATAAGCAACTGCCACAGCTGACCAGAGTGCCACGCCTCCCTCACTGGTGCGGAGCATGTTAATTTCTGTGTTGCAGCTCAGCTCAACTCAGCCAAATTTCAGCCAGATAAATGCATTTATGCTTGCCTTCGTAAATTATTGTCAGCTTTGGCATGTTTGAGCCAACATTTTGCTCGTATCTCGTAGCTCGTATCTCGCCTCTTGTATCTTGTATCTAAATTGCAGTTGCGCCAATTGCAATCTGTTAGATACAACTGAGCAAATATATACATATATATTATATAAGTAAATTGTATATATGCGCGTAAGCAGCAATTCTTCATCGTCCTGCTGCGCTGCAGCTGCCGCTGCCTCATCTTACTTTTTTGGGGCAGTCTCCATCGGCCCGCAAAACTCAAACGCTCTAACTGTGAGTAATTGCGCCCCATAAATAATGTGTCTGCTCTGACGCCCTGTCACTGAGTTTTGGGGGGTGGGGTGGTTGAAATAAAGGGGAGGCGGGGGCACACACACACAGAGAGACAAGGACATGCAGCGTTGCCAGCAATTTCTTTTGATAACTCAATGCGTCGCTTATGCGCTTTGTTTGCCCCGCATTCAAGCGGAAGTGCACAGAAAGGCGCCACAAAGGGGGTGGCAAAGTCGAGGGGAGGATTTCGGTGATGGGTAATGGGTAATGGGTAAATGGGGTGAGTGATTATTCTCTTTGAGTTTAATATCTACACGAAAAGAGAGAACAAAAAATGTCGAAATACGCACGAACAACACTTTTATGGCCACTTAAAACGACGCTATTCAAATGACGTTAAAACCCAGCCAGCTACGTGAGCGGCTATTAACTTAATTCCCAATTTGTATGGTGTGCAGGCGCAACGCAAAGAAGAACTTAAACCGGGTTTTAGGGTTGCCATCATCTTAGCCACTTATATGCATTGCCATTCTCATTGGTATCACATTTAAATTGGCTTCTTTTTTTTCGGAGGTAAGTCCATAAAAACGCACTTGTAAAATGTTCTACTCGTTGCCTTATAAGTTCTTAAGATATGTGACTGAATCACTCTAGAAAAAAGAACTAAATTCAACTACTTGATTTCAGTTTAATCAAAATTGATTAGTTTTCAAATATTAAGTAATTTCAATTAAAATCTAAAAGGATTTCCAAATCCCAACGACAACTTCAGTTGATTGAAATTCAGAGTCCGAACCGAAACACTTTTCTAAGAACCCAAAACTGGTATTATTAGTCCATAAATTAATATAAGGAAATCGAATTTTAAGCAGAAATGCAAAACAGATTTTTTTTTCAAATAAATCTCAATTCTCTGCCAGAAAACTTCAACCCTTTTCATTCTCGATATTAAATGTGAAAACTTTTCTTTTCTGCTGCTTTTCTTATGCGTTTTGTGTGTGTTTCTGATAAATTGCATAAATTGTCATTTTAGGTTTTTCATTTGCATAAATCTGTAAAATTCAACATATTCATAAGTTATGGCGCCATAACTCAAATTACATGTATAAAGAAACGAATGCAAAAAATAAAAAACGGATTTGTCATTTTCTACTCTAGCTAAATCATAAAAATATATAAAAAAAAAAAGAAAAATAAAAATATGGAATTTTTACAAGCGCAAGTCGCTCGTAAAGAAAGGATGAGTCACACACACCACATACAGGACACACACACACACATACACCACACACACACAAACACACACACACAACATACATACACACACACACACACACACGCGCGCAATAGTGTCACGCTCTTGAGTTGTAGCTGCCGTTGTTAATTTCATACATTATTTATGGTTTACCTCGTTGGAAACGCATCGGCGCAGTGAGTGTGTGTGGCATAAACTGTAGCATTGCACCCTCTTCCTGTGGCACCCCCCTCCCACCCTACACCCCATACGTCGCTCTCTCTGTCTGGTCGCTACACTTTTAATTAACAAACGCACGAAAATGCTATTTTACATGAGACATGTCACAGAGAGAGCGAGTGGTGAACGAGAGCTGCAGCAATGCGAAACAAGAACTCGAGCTGGAGTTTGGGCTAAGTGGCATACGCTGTCTGCCGCCCAGCTGTGAGTGTGTTGCATGAGAGCACTAATTTACAAGGCACACACACCAACACACACACACAGTCGCACGCAACAGCAACCTCATTTCGTATGCAGCAGTTGAGCGCAAAACTCAACTTCGCTTTTAAGGTCCACATTACTCATACGCGCTGTAAGCCACAGTTGCATATATATTGCCAAGCATTCCACATACGCCTAGTAGATTTTCTTCTAGATACAGATTTGAGTTATTAATTTAAATAAATAAAGAAATTGCTTAGTTAAAACTGAAACGATTTTTATCAGCAATGGCTGTTTGTTCAAGATATGGCCACTATATAAATTCTATATTCAAGTTTGGAATCGTGATTATTGTTCGCCATTCAAGCCACAAGAGTCACGCAAGTGTGGCAAGCAAATGTAAATTTGCCACTGCTGAAAGCGAAAACTGCTCAAAACTGCACTGCATTTGATTCCCAAGGCCATTTTAATTAAGGTTTGATTAGCTTGATTAAAAATTGAAGCACTAAACACTTTACTTGCAACATTATTACTCAGTCGAGGCGAGCATTAAATTTGTAATTACTTAAAGCATACTTTTGCAGTCTTCTCAGTTCTATTCCTATTTGCCATTTTGTGGTTGGCCAAAAATTGTTTGGCCCACTGCAATTAACAGCGCGCATTAATCAACAGGCGGCATGGCGGAAATGGAGTAGCAGAGTGGGTTCTGGGCAGAGGTGAATGGGGCAGGCAAAATGCTGCAATAGTTTAGGGAGCTTCATTTAGAGGCTGCTGCTACTGCCTTTGCTTTTTCCCCGCTGGCTTTAATTTATTTAGAGAGAATACAAACGCAAGCGAAAAATGGCCAAACGACAGAAATTTATCTCTAGCACGCCTTGTCGCATAAATTATGTCGAAGCGGCGAAAAAAGCACCCCAACCCCAATCCCAACCCCAACCCACCAACCCCCCGCTCCTGGCAAAAGCAGTCAGCGGCGCCTGTGGAAATTAATGGAAGCGACGCAGTGGCAGGCAGCAAATATGCCGAAGCAGCATAAAACAAAAGACGGAAAGACATTTAAAATGAACTAAAATCAAATGAAATATAGCGACAAGATAGGTGCGGAGTGCGGGGGGAGCGAGGCGGGAGGTGCGCGGGTGTGCGCCTAATGACAACCGCAATGAAGCTGGACGTGGAGGAGGACGAGGAAGAAGCAGCAGGAGCAGCAGGATCTGCTCACAGGAAACGGAAATGAAAGCGACGCGCAATGCAGAATGAAAAACGGCCGAATGACAACGAATGATGCTGGCGAACTGACAAA
Organism: Drosophila paracracens; assembly: GCA_035044025.1. Classification (NCBI taxonomy): domain Eukaryota; kingdom Metazoa; phylum Arthropoda; class Insecta; order Diptera; family Drosophilidae; genus Drosophila; species Drosophila paracracens. The sequence continues at coordinate 45,213 of JAWNMN010000069.1, read as the reverse complement.
ACGACGTCGACACGAATGATGCTGCTGGTGCTGCTGCTGCTGTGCAACATGGGCATGCAACAAATCAGAAGCGACGCCAACGCAGCAAATGTTGCATGGCAAATGCGATTGTCAAGCAATGACCTCATTAGAGGCCTAAAGAGGCAGACAGCAGGCAGGAGACAGCAGGCAGGAGACAGCCGGCAGGAGACAGGAGCCAAAGGATGTGGCAACTTCTCATGCTGCACGCAGCAAACCGCAAGCAATTAATGCGTTGCTACTGGTGACAAATGACGGTGAAGGGGCAGCAGGAGCAGCTGCAGTTGCGCTGCAGGCTGCAGCTGTCAACATGCATGCAACGTCATATACGTCAAGCGTGTGGCATGCAGATGAAGCTGCACAGCCCCTAATAATGAGCACCCAAACATTAGATACCCCTTAAATATGATAATAAATCCAAGTCGTAGCTTAAAAAGTGGATCGGACTATCTATTCAACACTTGTACTGATTTATATATCTTTAAAGTATATTTAAATCTACTTACCACATTTTGTGGCTCTAGCTTTTGTGGTCTGCGAGTTCAATGAGGTCACTGTAATAGAAAAATAATTAAATGTTAATTTATTTATTCAGTATTTAGTATATATTTTTGTCTTATTTTATTTATTTAATTTATTTCATATTATTCAGGTAGATTCCAGAGCTCTACATCAAATATATTATCATCCTAGGATTATGCTCATCAGATGCTAATTTATGGGAATTTTCAATGTACTTCAGCTGGCTTAGCTGCTTAATTTAAATTCATAAATGTACGCACTTTGAGTACAGGGTATCTCATTAGCATTCAGGCTGTCAAGTCGCTCACTTTAAAGCTAGCGACAAGGATAAATAAAATAATTCTGACAGCTCTAGGACAATGACATTGGTGCTTTTTAAAGGCGCAACTTCATATTGCCCACTTTCAACTGTCAGAAACACAGCAGCAGCTCCTCTCTCTCTCTCACTCTCTGCTCGCATAGCCGTCCAGCTGTCAACCGCAATCAGAGAAGTAGAAGAAGAGGCGAACAAGGAGAAGAAGAAGAAGAAGCCCTCATAAGAGATACTCGCTAAGCCACTAAGCTGGCTAAGTCCTCCGCCTTAGACTAACCAAGCAAATTACATCGCATTTAAGTTTCATAATATTCTTAAAATTAAAACGTAGCAACAAAAAAAAACTAAAAAAAAAAAAAAAGACACGAAGAGAAAAACTTTTTCGTTTACTTTTTTTTTTTGAGGATTTAAAGGTAATGTTTTCTTATGCGCATTGTTCAAACTACACAAAAAGGAAACACCTGCCACAGACAAAGGACAAAGGGGGTGGCAAATGGGCGATGGGTGCTGAGGGGGAGGGGAGTTGCACACAAAAACAGTTGGACCATGAAAACAGTAACTAAAAGGAGCAGCAGCAGCAGCAGCAGCTGAAGCAGACGTCACAGCACTAAGCAAGTTGTCTCCGTCTCGACTGAGAGAGAAGTCTCCCCCTCGCCCTCTCTCTCTGTCTCACACTATCTCTCACTATCTCTGTCTCGCTCTGCATGTGTCAAGACAATGGACTGCGACAAGTGCGGAGAGTCTATAAAAACTACATGTATTTACGAGGAAGGGAAATGGTAACGGGTTAGACAACTACTACAAAAACTACAACTTGCAAATGCACAGCTAACTGTAAAGCAAACGCAGACAAAACAATACAAAGGAAGAACAAAGTAGAGACACTGCAGAGAGATAGAGGGAGAGAGATAGAGACACTGCTTGACTAAGAGTTATTCTGTATGAAGCTTTAACATATTCATATTCATATTCCTTAATGAAAGGCTGCCTGAAAAATATGTGTAAATGAAAAAAATTAAAAGAAAAAATAACTATAATAAAAATAAAAATAAAATAAAATACTAAAATTACAATTTATTTTAATAAAATAAATAAAAATAAAATAAAATAGTAAAATTACAATTTATTTTATTTTTATTTTATATATATTTATTTACAGTCTTTAATGAAGATATGCAATCTCAAAATTAGAAAGGATTTTTAATTGATTTATTACATTTATTCTACGATGACTCAATTGAGGAATATATTCAGAGATTTCTAATATTTTCTACATTTTCCCTCTGTCTATATCTCTCTCTCTCTCTCTCTCTAGTTTGCTTATTATTTTTAGTAAATAAAATAAATAAAATACAATTTTTTGTTGGAACTAGGAAAGGAAAAGAAACCAGTTAAAGCAACCAATATAAATAATCCTTATAATACCATAACGCAACTCAAAACCGGGAAAAATGTGGAAACAATTGATAACCCTTGTCGGAACCTTAACACTTTACAATAATAAATTGTATCTTCTGAGGCCAAAGTACAAAGCCCTGGTGGGTTTATTTAATAAGGAAAAACACTGATTAAGTTGTCCTTATATCCTGTAGAACGCAAATTACAGGGTATCAAAAGACCGCATGGGCAACACAAAAACTATAACCGCACGACGACGACTACTACAAAGAAAGTTTTCAGCTGCTTGTAGTATCTAGTATCTGGTAGTATCGCTCTTGTGGCATGCACCACTTGGGTGTGCATTTGTATTGGACAGCAGGACAGACACTAGAAGAAGAAGAAGAAGAAGCAACAGCAAAAGAAGAAGAGCATTTGAAGACGAGATGTGGAGAAGGCAGAAGCTGTCGCATTGTCTATGCGTCGAGTTGTTAAGCACAGCGTTGCATTTTGTACTTGCTTGCAACAGCAGCAGCAGCAGGACAACAATGTGCCCCCAACTACATGTGTCTGGTCTGAAATGTCTGTTGTTTTTTTCTCTTCTTCAGTTCTTATTGTTGTTGTTGTTGTTTTTTGTTTGCAAGTATCCTTTTGTGTGTTGTGCAACAAAAAGAAGTGCGACAGCTGTTGCAAATTTCTTTTGCCTCAACAAATTTGGTGTGCAACTTAAGCAGAGCGAGCGGCAGACCAAAATATGAATTGAGAATTATTGACTTTAAGTCGAAGCCAGAAGCTGTATTTGAATTGCTCGAGTAGCTAATTGACTTGTTGCCCCTGCAACAACACGACATTAATAAACAGTTGACGACGACGCCGATGCCGCCGCAGGGCAACAAATGTTAATTGGTCTTAACTTTGAACTCTGCGCCGACCTGACAGACAATTCAAGAAGTTAATGAAGGGGCGAAGAGGGGGGTAAAGCGAGCGAGTGGGGAGAAAACCCAAAAAATCGCCAGCTGTGAAAAGGCTTTGAAAATTTAGACACCCGCGGCGCAAACAGCAAAACAGTAGGCGTCAGTTATTTAAGGATAAGTGGGTGAAGCGGAAGTGGAGGAGAGCCTGTGAATGCTTAAAGAAGTTGTGGAGAAGGGGCAAAGGCGATGGGGATAAGGAAAAGGTAGCGAAAGACAGAAAGGTAACCAAAAGGTAGAGTGGAGAGGCAGAAAAGCGCAGCTGTAAGGAAAAGAGGAGTGAAGATGCAGCTGTAAGGAAAAGAGGAGTGAAGATGCAGACGAGATAAAGCAGCGATAGCGGAAGGTAGAAAAGGTAGCAAAAATGAATAAACATGAATATAAAAAAAGTATTCTAAAATCAAAATTTTGTATCTTGATGCAAGAAATTTACAAGCCAAGTTAGCAAAGCTTAGCATACAAATGTTAGCCACAATTTAAGACAGATAATCTGAAAACAAGTTTGCGCTTTAAGGACATGAACGAAAAACTTGATTTAAGCTACTTCATGTAAACAGACTTGATTCAAACTGAGATGCTGCTACTGCAATAAACAGACTCAATTGCAGAACATATTCCTAGGCTACAATTAAGGAATATAATTGCAATTTAAGCTTGGCCTTTTATACGTAAAGAGTTGGCTAAAATCTGGCAGAGTGAGAGAGAGAGAGAGAGAGAGATAAAGGAGAGAATGATAGAGAAAAGTTTGGAAAGCAGGTAAAAAGTTTAAATAGTTTCTTTTCTGATTGCGCAGCAGCAGCAAAACAAATTAAGCGCCATTTATCATTTAGCAGTAAGTGTACCAATGTGTGTGTGTGTGTGTGTGTGTCCAGCAGTGCTTGCAACACACAGACTTGCGGCGGCCACATGCGGCGCTCGTGGGTCACTTAAAAATTATGACGAGAGGTCAGCGAGCCAAAAACTACTGGCCATAAAAAGAGAGAAGCAGCAGAAAAAGCAGCAGAGCATTGTATTTTGGGTTATGCATGCAACACACACACGCAGAGGAAAACCTTGCAGTGGCAGCTGGCAGGCAGCCCAGTGGCAAACATAAAACGGTAGTCGGGTGGGTGGCGGAAGGGGCAGTAGCAGGGTCAGTCAGCTAAACGGGTTTTTGCCACGGCCTACGCCAATTGGCAAAGGCAAACCACAACGCTGCAGAGCGAGGCCAAAAACAAGCAGCCACCTTGGCACCACTTGCAAAATGGGGGCTGTGGGCGGGGGCAGGGTTCACTTTAAGGGCGTGGCATCCAAAATTTGTGTGTTTGGCAATCAGCAATCGGCTGCGCAAAACCAAACGGAACTTTGGCTCGTTAAAAAGACTAGCGGGGGGGTTTGGGGCAGCAGAGGCCTGTGCCTCAGTTTTGTTGCAACCAACAAACAAATCAAAGAACATGAAGTGGCATAAGTAGAGAGAGAGAGAGAGACAGAGAGAGAGCTCACCTATGCCACACCCCTTTCCAATATTTATATATATATATATATGTATATAAATTTGCAATATTAATTTACAAAATGCTGACTCATAAATATAAAGGCAACTTTTTAGGGGCTAAAAAAGTGCAAAAGGCGCACAAAAGTAGGCAACACAGGAAAAGTGGCAAGTTATGCAAAAATAAAGGAAAAAATATGAATACAATAAAAAAAAGGTAAGACTTACAAAACACGAGAAATATGAAAAATTAAAAAAAAAGTTATTTACCTTTTTTTGAGAGCTTAAAAAAAGATGAGAATAGGAAAAAATTAATCTGAAGCGCAAACAGATTTAGAGCAAAAAAGTTCAAATTTAGAGCAATTAAGACTAAAAAGCACTGAAGACTGAAAAAGACTGAAAGCTGAAAGATTAGAAAAGCAGAATGGAATATCAGAATGGAATAGATCTGATGCTGATCACAATTTGTTCTGTGTTTCATCATAATAAACCTTTTATGATCGATCAGTTATATGTCTATCTGTATCAACGGAAGGCTTTTTATCGGCATTGCTTGATTGATTTGTTTAAATCAAATGAACAAGTTCAGCCTACGAGAACTTATATTCCAAGTCTGAAGTGTTAAGTCGATTCGTTTAATGATGCTGATCTAGATCATATATAGTTTAAATAGATGCTTCAAATACCTTTACACAACTTTATTACATAATTTTAACCAATTTGTAATAAGTTGATTTGAAGCTTGCTTTTGGGCTTTACTTAAAATATTTGGAATTGTCGAACTTGAAGTTCTTAAGACTCGATCTGAAGCAGTTGTAATGGTAAAGTTCTATATCAAATTTGGAATAGATAAGACAAGAATCATAGAGAATATATTTTTAAGCTGGCGAGACAGGCAGACAGATATTTAGGGAAACAACAATACATTATTTTGAGAGCCGTTTAAATGGGTAATTTTTGGTGTTGTTCCTTGACGAGCTGTCAAATTAAATGGAGCATAAAATTTGAATGGATATCAAATGATTTAATTTGCAGGTCAAAACATAAAGCGTTCTCCTAGAGGCGTGGCAGCGTGTGTGTGTGAGTGTTTGTATGTGTGTGTGAGTGTGCTGAAGTTTAGCTGCAGGCAAGGAGAGGGAAACTGGCGACGGTCTCGCGTAATTACTTTGATGAAAAATGGCAGTTACAGTGATTAAGCAGAAGCAGAAGAGCCTGAGAAGAGGAGAGGGTAAAGCGAAATAAACAGAAAGAGAGAGAGGGGGAGAGAGAGCGAGAGAGGAGAGGAGAGCCTGTTTCAATATAGTTGATTACACATACGCCATGTGCTGCCTGCCAGGAAATTAAGCTTGGTCAGAACGGAAGCACCGCCAAGCCAGCATATGTGTGTGTAACTATTTGTGTGGCCATGTGTGTGTGTGTGTGTGTGCCTAAGTGTGTGTGCGGCCTAATGATGTCAGCCATGTTTGCAGCAAACACGCAGTTGCCGCATTACTTGTAATTGCTGCGGCATTCGCTTTAAATGGTCAAAAAAGAACAAACGACTTTAAAGCAACAACCAGCTAAAAACTTGCCCCTTGCGGCATGTGCCACACAATATTGCTGCAAAGACGTCCTCTGTGTATTTTTAAGTAAATATATTGCAGCCAAATATGCTGGTCAAATAAAAAATATGCTGAAGTACCTTGCCGACATAGATAGATCTCTCTCAGGAGCCACGAAAGAAGCAGCTTGCCACAAGAAAAACCAACTGGCGAGGCAGAGAAAAATTGCATTGGCGATAGGCGAACAACAAGTGCAAGAACAGCTGCAACAACAACTGCTACAACTGCAACTGCAACACCAACAACAATGACAATAAATTGCTACAAAAACGAGCGATGAGTAATTCATATTGTAAGTTGCAAGCAGCAAGAATCGTGAGTCCAGTTCAGTTCAGTCAACGTTGCAAGCAGCAGCAGCAGCAGCAGTAGCAGCAGCCGCAATTCAACGCAACATCAATCTTCAAACTGACTGGGAAATGAGTTGAGGGGCAAAAGGGTGGCAAGCGAAGCGTCTGCCAAAATTTGCGCAGGACGTGGCAAACGCGCTTTTTATGTGGCTGCTGGGAATACTCAGAGACGACTCCAACTCGGACATTAGCAATGTGGCAAGCACAGAAAGAAGCGACGAGCTACGTGAGCAGCTCACTTCAGCGATTGTAATATGCTTGTAAATGCAATAAATTTTGTTAGCTTCAAGCAGCAGCGAAAACTTTCAGCAGCATTCGGACAGAAACAGACAGATAATAACAGCAAAAGAGAGAGAGAGAGAGAGGAAGAAAGAATGGGACAGAGATAGCAAGACAGAAGGAACCCATCAGCAGCAGCAGCAAAGACGAACATAAAACGCGTTTTTGATTTGCTAAATTTATGTGGCAACATTAAATCCAAAAGACAACAAAAAGTGGCATGGGGGAGTGTTTGTGTGTGCGTGTGTGCAACAGCAACAGGCAAATTATTTTAGCAGCACTAACGGCATTGGGAGTGGTGTGGGAGGAAGGGGCGTGTCACAGGCGACAGGTGTTACTCATTTTGATTTGCTGCAAGAATACTGCAAACCATAACTCATTTTGATTCATACTTGGCTCTAACTGTTAATGTTGATCAACAAATCAACTTTAAAATTTATGAAATATTTTCTATATTTTAATAAAAATTTCGAAATTTAGAAACTAAAACTTCTTAAGCATAGTTTGAACTCTAGAATTCTATATTAAAAGTTAGATTTGCTATTCTGGCTCCAGATTGAAGTCAAAAAAAATCGATTTTCAATAATTCTAATTCAAAATTTGGAAACCCGATTTGGTTTTGAATTAAGGAATATTATTTTACTTTCTTTAAAATTGACTTAAGCTTAAAGAAAATCTGATTCTGTTCATGATATTTTGGTCTGATAATAATGATTTACTGTCCGCTGCTCACAGCGTGATAGAAAAGGATATAGACCAAGATTTATGAAAATAACTTACAACTAAACCCAGAATATGAATACTTTGTGGGAAAGTGTCTTAATTGAACAAGAATTAAACTGTTTTGGGTGTTGCCACAAGGCTAAGCCTTGAGTAATATTTATTTGAGATAAAAGCTGCATTTTGGATTGCCGCCCACACAACTGGCAGTTGCAACTTTGAAAAGCTGCTGCTAAATGTTGCCACCAATTGACGCTGCTGCTGATGTGTGGCATTTGAATTGTTAGCCAGGGGTAGCTGTGGGGAAAGGGGGTAATGTGTGTAAACTTTAGCTTTATTCCCGTAATACCGCATATAGCTGAATTTCTGTTACAGTTTTCGTTCTGTTTATGTTTGGCTTGTTCTCTGCGCGGTCTTTTTTGTTTACAGCCGTCTTTATGTATCGCGAATTGCGTATTCGCCAATTGGCATATATGCAAAAAAAAAAAGATACGCAAAAACATGTGCTGGCTGCACAGAGATACTCATGTATCTATGAGATACACATGTGTAGCTCCCCTCCCCTCTCTCAGAGTGGCAGAGACACTGACGTAATGCCCATGAAAATAGCCGCACACATTTTAGAATTGTGCTGTTTGCCACATTTTCAAGTTGTTGTTGTTGTTGTTGTTGCTGTTTGTTGGCTAAATGAAAGCGTTGAATGTTAAGTGGCTGCTTAAACGCCCCAAACTATGCTACACAAAAATAGTAAATTACAGTTGTATAAACATTTATATATATATATATATGTATATATGTATATTTAAGCCAAATGGCGCACTCATAAAAATTTTAGCTATGCCAATGACAGTGCCAAAATCGTAAACATAACAGCTGTTTTGCTGTGTTTTAGCCACAATACGTGCACAGTTTAACAAGCAGTTAGGAGAGTAACCAAAAATTGTGACAACATTCCCAATTATATTTAGCATAATGAAAATATGTAAACCATAATCTTGCCCCAAGACATGTCTGCAGCCACGAAAGCTTTCTTTATTAGTCTAAGTACTTTTTTTGGTAGTTATTTAAATCTCTCGGTACTCATTTAAGCCAAGTTAGAAGTAGCATGGTCAATACATGACAGCAATATAAATCAATTTGGTAAGCGAACAGAGAGAAGAGAGACAGATAGAGAGAGAGAGAGTGAGAGAGAGTGGGAGAGAGATAGAAGAGCATGCAATATATCAATGCTAATCCCCGAAACATTCAAACAATTAAGCTTCTAACAAAATTCCCTAGTTTGGGTTGTCAATTAAATTTCACCAATTGCATTTATCTAAGCCAAAAGTGGAGCCAAAACGTATGTTATTTATGAGAGTAGAGATGGGAGAGAAACAGAGAGAGAGAGAGAGAGCAAAGTGAGAAGAAAGAGAAGCGAGTGTAGTAAACTTGAACCAGAAATCATGGCATACAAATTGTTGTGATATTTCAATATTTTATTAGTGCCAGCTTCTGGCTACTAACAATAAATTGCAGCAGTTGCGATGCGGCCAAAAGCAAACAGAGGACAACAAATAAATACAATCAAAAAAATATATGTATATATATGTATACAATGTTTATAGAGCGGCCATTACACAGATACAGTTACAGATACAGTTATACACAATAGCAACAGATACAGTTGCAAAGCACACAAATAGTCAAAACTACAGTCGAAGCTGTAGTCGAAAAACGAGCAGCATGAATGACACTATAAATAAATCGAAGCAGCGTTTTTTTTTTCAAAACAAATCCAAACCGAAAGACAATTCCTAAAAAAAAATAACAACAGCAACAAATCCAACGACTGTTCCAATCGCAAACAAAATAAATATAAAATAAAATATAAAAAAAAAACATAAAGCGTACAAAAAGCGAAATAAAATTTGCATTATTTGTTGTATTTTTTGTTTTTGTTCAAGTCTCGTATCAGCAGCAGCAGCAGCAGCAGCAGCAGCAGTTAAAACAATAAAAACAAACTATAGCAACAAATATATGGGAGAGAAATGCGCAAAGTCAAAGTCGGAGCTAAATGTTATTGAACACAAAAGAGATAAAGATGTGAGCTAGAGAGAGAGAGAGAGAAAGAGGGTGTCGGAGGGGAGAGAGAGGATGTGGTAGACACCTCTGGTTTGGCAAAGATGCTTTTTACTTATGTGCATATATTTACCAGAGTATACAAATACAAATACAGATACAACCTATAAATACATGTACATGTACATGTACACCAGCAATTGCATATACTTATTGTAGACACTGTACGAAAGCTCGGCAGCTGTCTGTATTTCATTTGTGCTTGCTGTGTTTTTAAACAAGGTATTCCTCATTTATCAGCTTATATGCAACACAGGCCAGCAAGGCAACACCTATAGCATAAATACATATGTACATATATACACAGTTATCAGTTTGAGTCGCTGCTTAAGTGATTTTGATTTCTCTTCTGTATATATTGCCAAGTATGGATTTCTATTTATATTGAAAGGTAATTAGATTAAGCGCTTATCATTCAGATGTGAAAAGGTATTGCTTTGATTGAGTACATAAATTGAGTTCAAAATATGAATGAAAAAATAAGAATATAAAAAAAAAATAAATAAAAATAAACAAATAAATAAAAATATAATAATATTAATATTAAAAACCAATTTTAAAATACTACTCTTCAATAATATAAATATGTTTTTCGCTTTTTTAAATGGTATTTCACTTAATTAATTTTTATATATAATTTGCATATATACAAAAAAAAAAAAAACATATATAATTTATAAAGAGCTCACCAAAAACAATAAACAATCTGCAAGAATTATTAAGTGCTTAACTTAAATGTTATTATTAGCTACTGGCTCAAATGATAATTATAAAAAAAAATAAATATTATTAAATTAAAAATTGCGTTAATTCTTAAAGACAAAAAAACCCCATTGCTTGCATTCATTGAAAATATCAATAAGTCAGATAAAGTTCATAAAACAGTTGCTTCAAAAGTTGAATAAATCAAAAGGCAATCCATCAATCCGCTGAGCTTTGGGATAGGTCGCAATCTTATCTGTAAATGTTTGTTCGCCAGTCAAAGTTTCGCACATAGGCGGAGGGAGACGTTATCGCAGAAAAACCCGTAAATAATGAGAAACAGTTTTGTTTGTTTTTTTTTTTTTGTTTTTTGCCCCCACTTTCTATTATATGATTTAATTAGCTTTTATCTGCCATAATTGCCAGAGTATTTAATATTTTTGCACACTTGAAAGACTTTTTAAGCTTATTTTCTTTGGCGTGTTTGTCTTTTGGCTTTGCCACTGCCACTGCCACTGCCTTTGAGCTTTAACTGTAACTGTGCTCGGCGATTTAGCTACTTTGCTGCCCCCAACTACCCCCCAGTCGTTATGTTCTCGAGCGCGTTAACATTTATTTTTACGGCTTGCCTGGCTTGTTTTATACGCATTTAATCAGATACACAAAGCGCACATTTCTGCTTCTGACTTTGTTTCTTTTCTTCTTTTTTTTTACGGGCCTAAGTAAATACGTGAAGACAAATACGAATGCGGAGAAATGTTTGTAGTGTTTTCAATGCCAGCTGCTGCTGCTGCTACTGCTGTTGCTTCTTGTTGTTTTTCTTTGTTGTTGCTGCTGTTGTTGTCAAACGTTGCGTATGAGCATTGTGACTCATGCGATCTCTTTTTATCGCCACAGCTCAGCTATATCTCTCTCTCTCTCTCTCTATCTATCTCATACTCGCTCTCTTTTTATCTGTCTCCACTTGCAGACACAAATCATTTTTATGGCGCTGTTCTCTTTCATTTGGCTTTTAAATTTCTGCCGTGCTCCATTTGATTAAAACCAAACTTCCACTTCAGTTTTCAGATATGTCCTACCCACCTACCCACCTCATCGCCCGCCTCCTCCTCTCCCTTTTTGATGTTTCGCTTATCTCACACTCTGTAGCTTCTCCTTTATCTGTCGTCTTTGGCTCGCATTTCCATTGCCTTATCGCTTGGCTATCAATAAATTAATTCGAAAACTTTGCCGCTTCCATTCGATTGAGTAAATTCCACCCACTCTCCACTACACCCCCCACACCCATTAACCTATCTGCAGCCCTCTGCTTATACCACACTTCTCTTTTAATTTTTCGTACAAAAATTTCTTACACAATTTTTTTCTTTTTTTTTTCATTATTTTCTGAATGCTTTTTGCGCTTGTCATCGTCCTGGTGTATCTTGTATCTAAAAGTTTGCCAGGCAGGCTGGTCTATCGCCTATCGAGTAATTTGCTGCTGCTTCCTCGTCGTTTTTTTTCTTTCTTTCTTTTTTTTATTTTGGTGAATCTATCTCTAACGACAACTACAGAGGCAATCGTCTCTCGACATTTTGCCAGTGTTGGGGAGGTGGCTATTGAATTGGTTTCGTGCTCATGCATTTTATATGAAATTGTCTGCATGTCTGGCGCTGACTTTTTTGCACAGCCACGCCCCCAATCCCACTCCCTCTCTCTAACCAACCCCCCCTAAGCACAAGCCAGATCCCCTCGTAATGGCAGCCGAAAATAGTCGAGCGAAATGTTTTTTGGGCGCTGCAATTAGTGGACAACATTTGTTAACCAACACTGGCGCACCAATGCAGGTCTACTGCTACCTGCTAACTGCGCCTCTTATCTTTATTGCACCGGGTTGGGGGCTGCTTGCCACATATATAGCAAAAATAAGCCTTAACATGTTGAACAAAAAAAAAAACAAATGGTAGCCAAAGGTTTTCGCTACTCATTTTTTTGTTCACTCTCTTTTTATTTGAAGTAGAATTTTAATCCATGGTTTTTTAATGCGGGCGATAAACTTTTACTACAATTGTCGACCCGGCCTAAAGTAACTGTGCAGAGTGGCGTGAGGGAGAGGGGAGAGGGGGCTGGGAGCGCTCTCTTCAGCTGGTTAGCTTCGCTTCGCTGGCTTGTTCAGGTGCTACAGTTTAATTATGTGACGTCGACGTCGCCGCCGCTTAATGTTTTAATTAAATGTTTTATTAGCACGCTTTCGGGGCACGCCCCGCATACAACAAAAAAAATGAAATAAAATGAAGGGAGGCGTAACTGAACGTGCCCCCTTTTTTTTGCTGTGTATATGTTCTGCTCTGGGAGTTGCATGTTGGGCTACAAAATTAACAGGCGACTTTTATGTTCATTTTGAAGCACAGTTTGATTGTTAGATTGCCTTTGCTCGCTTTGCTTCAACCTCAGCTGCAAGTTTCAACTTTAAAGTCATTAATTGCGAGCCTAAGTATATAGTTTAGGTATCGTGTTAAAAATGTTAACCATTTCTTAAATATAGATTAGACTACAAGATGAATTTATAACACATGCGAAATTGGCTCTTTTAAAATGTTTGTAACGCCCTTTCAGTAATTAACTTTAATTTTATAATTAGGATAGATATGACAACGGTATACAAGATGGAACGGAAAGAAATCACGTCGAATATAATATAAGATTGGAGACTAGGATCAACCTGCTGACATAAGCTATGTTTCCTTTCAGTTTTTCATAGAAGCAGACGGAGAGAAAGAAAAGCCATATCGGCTCGGCTCGTGATGCTGATCTAGAATATATATGATATCATATGAAATATCCTAGACCTTGGTATTGAATATTGTGAATAATACATTTTAAAATTCTCCTAAAGGCTCAAGATTTGAGAGAAAATGAAAACACATTTTCCACAAAATACTATATATTCTCAATAATCGAATTCAATTGTGCCTTGTGAAAAAATGCAATCTTCGATTCATGGAAATTCCTATATATTTTATGCACTATTTTGGTATTAGTACAATACATGTATTAAATAACATATTATATAGAAACATATGGGAAATAACCATTCCAATTATAAATGCAGCTGTTTCGAATTGTGTAAGATGAAATCATAATAATTACATTTATTTCTAGATCAATTTCAACTCGGAAAGAGTGTGATATACTATGATAAAAAATAGATTACATCTCACTAACATTATTTAGCATCCAATAGGAAGAGTGATAGACAAAAGTTTAGATAAATTATAAATTCAGAATTGATATATGTATGGCTTCAAATGGTCATCATAACCTATTATAGACGATTTCAGACGTGTTAAGTGTTTTGTTCAAAAATCATGGCTTATATTTCTTCTGTTTTGCGGCTTACCTATTTACTATATACACAAGTATATCGTGTAGCTATATCAGTTTGAATTGACAGCTCGCAAAAAGGTGTTGCTCAGGTTTTCTTTTTGCTTTGCTTTTTGCTTTCGCCATTTTACTGTATGTACACACACACACACACACGTACGTATTTATTAATAGCGAGTGGCTTTGTCTGCTTTGTATTTTTTTTGTTTTTGTTTTTTTATTTGGCTTGAATGTATCTTAGCAGCGGGCAGCGGCAGTCGGTCTTTTAATGTCGGCATCCACATTTCGCATTCTTTTTCATCACATCATCAGCAGCAGTGTTTGAAAAGGATGTGTGAGCGTGTGTGTGTGTGTGCGTTTCCAGTGTTGTAAGATGTTGTGTGTGCTGAGTGATGAGTGTTGTTGTGTTTGTTGTTGCGGTTTTTTGTGCAGCAGGCCAACAAATCAACATCCGGTTAGCTGTGATACACAGACTCTCCACTCTCTCCACACTCTCCACATCATCACACACAAAACATTCATTGCACATATGAAATAATATATACACAAAGCTCAGCTCAGCTCAGCTCATTTCTCTTCTCCTCCTCCCTCAGCTCTACTATTCCGCTCTCTTTCCATCTCTCTCTCTCGTTGTCTGGGCAAGTTGACAGGCCGGCGGCGGACGCATTTGATAACTGTAGCTGCTAACTGCTAGCTGAAGCCGCTATGCACACACACAGTCGCACATGTGTATGTGTGTGAGTTGTCTGGCCGGCCTCAGTTTTGTTTGCTTGTATTGGTGTCTGGCGATAGTCAAGTTTTTTTTTATATTTTGTATGAGTAACGCGTTAACTTTTTGGCGACTTTTAGCACAGACAGGCGTCGGCATATTTATTTATTTTAATTTTTTTTTCACTTTAGCACTGCTGTCTTTGTGTGTGTGTGAGAAGAGAAATTTTAACTTTGAAAGTGCTAGGCGAAAGCGCTAGACGACAGGCACAGACGAGACGCGCAGCACGAATGAATCAAGTTGGCGAACAAACGAAATTGCCAAGCGTACAGCAGCAGCAGCAGTCTCGGTCGCTGCCTCGGTCGCCGTAGCCGTCGCTGCTGCTGCTGCCTACGATTGACAAGACACGATGCAAAATCAGAAAAAAAAAGCCGAACAGCAAACGAGCAGTCATCTCGTGCGTTCGCTTGCTCTCGCTCTCGCTCTCTGTCTCTGGTGTTGCTGCTCACGCGTGTAGGTCGTCTAGAGGCCGTTCGTTTGGGTTGCCATTTCTCTTTTGGAGGCCACTCACTGGGTGCGCGCGTGTGTGTGTGTGTGTGTGTGTGTGTTGGCTGGCGCTCGTTCGCTCTTCGTTAACGCTTCGTGTTTGCGCTCTCGCGCAAAAATTCTTTGCTGCAAATCAAAGTCGAGGTCGTTGTACGAATGAAAGAATGTCGGCTGTTGTTGTTGTTGTTGGAGCCAGCCCACTGCTGGCGTCGCTGCTGCTGCGACATTGATGTTTAATGCTTACTGCGATCCGCCATTGTGCCTGCAACGCGTCGCTGCTGCACTTATGCAGCTCTCTCTCGTGCGCTCTCTTTCCTTTTGTCTATGTGTGTGTGTGCTCGGCATGCCTTAACTTGGCTTTCTTTTGAATAATGTTACTTCATGCTTTCGCAGTCTTCGACTTCGTCCGTCCGTTCGTCCCTCTGTTCGTTTCTCAGTTCGTTTGTTCGTCTGCCTGTTCACATGTCTGTCTGCCTGTCCGTCTGCCAGCCCGTGCATTTGTCTGCTAGGCAAAAAATGCTGTTACTTTTTATGTGCACTCTCTTGCTCTTGCTCTGCCTCCCTCCCACTCTCCCAGGCACTCCTTTTGGAATTTTGTTAGACTCGCAGCCCATTTTTTTTTTTTTTACTTATTTTTACTACTTTTTTAATACATTTTCGGCTAACGGGTTGTGGCGAGCGGGGGGCTGATTTTTTTCTTCTCTTTCTTATATTTTTGGGTTTGTTTGTGAGCCGCTTTCGCGCGTTTGTAATAAAAACTCGTTATAAGTAGAAATTCTTTACTTCTTGCTTCATTTTTTCATTTTTTTCCGCTCTTTTTTATCTTGTTCTGCTCTCATGCTCCTATTTAATTTATTTTTTCTTTATTTATTTTTTTTTCATTTTTTGGCTAGTTTACCTGCCTGCCGCCGGTTGTCTCCCATTTTCCCATGCTCTTTGCCTTTGCCTTGCCTTGGCACACTCATCTATTTCCATTTTTTAAGCACTCTTTGCGGCCACTTTTCTTTATTATGATGTCGCCTACCACCGCCCTCCCCATCCCCCACTACACCCGCTCGATTGCTGCTGCTCCATGACAAATGTGAGAACCGCTTGTGGCTAAAAAGCTTTACTCAGTCTGTCATTCATTCAATCATTCATTCAGTCAGCCAGTTGGCGGCGGCGGCTCAAACGCTTAGAAGTTTTCTCGACTGGTTAACGCCCCCTCCAAAAATAAACACAGTGTGTATTACACACACACACACACACACACACACACACACACATAAATAATCAGTGGCCTATCAACTTTTTTGCAAACTGTTGTAGGTCGATAATTTTTTAAGATTTCAATAACTTGGGCACAAAGATTCATTCAAAATCATTTGACTTTTATAGCTTTCTCCTAATTGAAAATACGAATAAGAAAATTTTAATTCACTCCAAATTTAAATTAATATAAATTAAGATAATTTTTTTGATAATTTTGTAATACATAATATATAAAATTCATCGAAAATTGGACCAGTTTCTAGTTCATTCTATTCATAATATAAACTTGAAAATATAGCATTAAGACAGAATTTCAAACGAATTAAAATTCACATTTTCAACGCAAGCGTTTCTTTTATCGAGTGTCTACTGTATCAAGCGCTCAGTATCAGGTGAACCATCGTTTACCTTCCCCGCCCACTCAATTATTAGGCCAGTTGGCAAGCTAATTTGCTTATCAGCGTGAAAAAGGTCGCCAGTGGCTGAGTCGAAGGCAGGGGTGTGGGCGGAGGGAATGCGATTGGGGGTTGGTTTGGTCGCGAAAGGACAGCGAAAATGCGCGCCAAATAAAATTCTCATTAGGAATTGCATCACTTGCTGATAACAGAGACACTTCTCTCACTCTGCTCCTCCCTCTTCTCTCTTCTCATCTGTCTCTGTCTCTGTCTCTCTCTCTCTTCTTCACACATTAACGATGATAAGATAGAATATATAGTATAAGTGTGCAAAACTTGAAAATTAAGTTTCGACTTAACACAAATAGTGCAAATCATTGCACTCAACAATGAGAAACTGAGTTGTGAATGAAGGGGGGTAGAGAGGAGTGTAGAGAGGAGAGTGGAGAGAAAGGGGCGAAAACTCAGCGAATCGGAATGAACAACAACAAACAGACACAACAACAACAACAAAAGTTCCAGTCGAACTATTTAACACCATTTATCGTTGGCCACAAAAACAATCGAGTTGCTGAAAATGCAACTAAGCACAATGATTAGGCACAAAAAAAAAAAACTTTGGTTTCTATTTCTGAATCGAACGGATTATTCGCTGATAATAGAGTTTCAACTATCTTTTTAGAAATTTGCATGAAAAGTCGAAAAGAAATTAGCTATAAATGTAAGTAGGCAAATTGGAAAGCTTATTCGATTAGTTCGACTCGAAATGAGAAAAAACCCAAATTGATGTCACAGAAATATATTTTCAGTATTATTATTTTCAGCGTTGGCCTTTTTCGAGGCATTTGCAACATGTTGAAACTCTTTATGCATGTTAATTAGAGGAAGAACAAACAGCATAAAACATAAATTCAGTTTCAAGGATATTATATTTTATCCACAACAATAAACAGAGGATTAGGATTTTCCAAAATTTAAATAATTTTAAATTTTTTATGCAAGTAAAACAGAGGAAGAATAAGAAAAAAGAATCTTTATTCCTACACAAATTGGACTTAGGTTTGTACTAAAAACTTTATTATTAGGACATAAAAGACACCAGGATACAGGGATATTCTTTTAAGAATCAGATCAAGAACACAGATTCTGAGATCATTGTCAGAAGAAAGAATTCAATTAAGCTGAATGTAAACGAAATGGGAAATAGTTCTGCCCAGTTTAAAAAGGAATGAGGAAATATGCCTCAACATTTAATATTAATAAAAATATTAGATAATGACAAATCCATATACATATAATAAGTATATAGATACACACAAATTGAATATTATCTAGTTACACAGTTCTCATTCACCGCCCACTTTCCGTAATATTTCACATTAAGTACACAAAATCTCAAATTCTAAGACTTTTAGCTCATATTTTCCGTAAACTAAAAAAAAAAAACCCGTTCAATTATATATCTGTCACAGAGCAGAGTAACGGGGTCAATTCACAAACATAATCTTAATCGTATCGAATTCAATATAGTATCATATTCAAGACACTCACCTGTCATTAAATGTATTTTAACATTGAGGAATTTCCAACGATTGCAGTTTTTGTCTTCTTCTTTTTCTCATAGTATTTATTTATTGTTTAGATGGCGAAAACGGGGAATTGATAACAGAGCTTTGGATTACACATGGCTTGTTGTTTTTTTTTTTTTACATATCAGTAGTCTATATAATATATATATATATATATATATTCTTTTCAATTTATATAGAGCGATATTCAATGCACGGAATTTTGCTGATCACTTTGAAAATGCAACTTGATTAGATTTTTATTTGCTTTTTATTCTGCTTTGGCAACACTTGACTTGAATAAATGTCTCTGACTAACTGTAAGTGTGTTTGTTGTGCGTGTGTGTGGTTGTGCGTAGTACCGTTAGACACAGAGTGCGTATGCGCAACGTTTCGCAATAAAAGTTGCAAAGTCATGCAAACAATTCTTCTGCTTCTGCTCCTGCTCCTACTGGCAAACTGTTCGACCGTTGCGGCTGAGCGACCAGACTCGACTGCCAACCAGCAACTATAAATTTCTGTGGCTTGCGCTGCTTTTGCTTCTGCTGCTGCTGTTGCTGCCTCTGCTACTGCTGCTGCTGCTTCGTTTGAGCTGAACAACCGCAGCTGGCGAATGTTGCGTTTCAACTGAATGCCAAACTATTGCTTAGACGGGGACTTGCCCAACGAGAACTGTTGTGTGCAGTTTAACGGCAAATGAACAAACGCCAAAAGCGCACCAGACAAAAGCAGCGACGCAGCGGCGATGCTTCGGCAAGGTGAAGGTGGAACGCCAATCAATGAGAGCGAGAGAGAGAGCACACACAATGCTGCGTCGGCGCGCTGCTGCTGGCTGCTACTGCTACTGCTTCTTGCTGCTACTGCAGGTTAGTACAGGGCGCCAGACGACGACGACGATGACGGCGGCGACGACGAGGCGTTTCGTTGAGTGCATTGGCATAGTAAACTTTAGCACGAGGCGGCGCCGACGTCGCGACGCCTGCATTGAAGTTACACGCAACGAGAGATGGAGAGAGCAAGCTCAAGAGAGCGTGAGAGTCGTGAGAAACTCTCTCTCAATTTGCATTGTGGGATGTTGTTGTAAACGAATGCCGTTAGATGCGCACTTGACGTCGTCGTCGTTGTTACTCATCAACAAGTCAGCGACTGCGGCGTCGACTGCGCTGTTTTTACATTATTTTTTTTATTAGTTGAAACAATTTTGAACGAAGGAATTCCCCTGAATTTTGTACTTTTCACTTTGTTTCGACTGCGACCAAAAATAATTCATAAGTAAGATATGAAACAAAATACAGCAGCAACAAAATATGCACTTGACTGCCAGTAGCAGGGCGTAGGAAGGGGAGAGGGAGAAAGAGTCGCAGTCGAAGCGGCGCCAGCAGCGGCAGCGGCAGAGGAAGTTAACGGAAAGCTTCAATTTAGCCGGCATTTTACAGTGCATCCGCTCGGCTGAGCTTAGCCGAAGCTCCTCGGCTATGCAAGAGAGAGAGGGCAAGAGCGAAAGAGAGCGTGCAGGACTTAAGAGCGCGCTCTCTTTAGTGCAGCGTGAGGCAGGTCAGTTCAGTTGCGCCAGCTGACGACGCGTTCGCGAATGCGGCGCTCAGCAGACAGCAGCAGCAGCAGCAGTTGACGACAGGAGCGTCCTCTCCCTTTCCCTCTCTCGCACACACACAGAGTCGGCGAGCATTATTAGATTTATCGTGTTTTAGCGCTTAAGCAGATGCCCGTGTCGCTGCCCGTCCTCTGCCGCTGACCATAAAGTGGAACTGGGCACATTTTATGACTACTGCTCCCTGCCTTTTTCTTCTTCTACTTTGTCCTCTGCTCTTTGCGTCTTCCTGCGGGCTCTTTTCTCATCATTATTTGCGCCCCGAATTTTGTGCTGTCTTTTTTTCCCCCTCTCTCTCTTTCTCTTTTTCATGCTGCTGCAGTTTATGTTCAGCGCTGACTTTTCATTATTATTATTAGCGCATCTTGAGCTGAACAGCTACTTAACCAACTGTAACTCCAACTCTGTGTGTGTGTGTTTATTTGTGTGTGTGTCTGCAATTGGCATGCAAATATTTAATTAGCTCCTTCAAGCTGTTGCCAACGTGACGCCTGATTAATTCAAGTGTGCCTGTTCTTTTGCTTTCAATTTTTCCGTTGCACTTTAATTTTTCTTGTTGCTTAACAACAAAAAACGATTAAATTACCAAAGCAATTTCATAGTTGTGCAAAACTTTGTGCATACTACCAAAAATTATTATTAAATTTGGCCAACAAAATAACCTAAGCACCCACACACACACACACACTCACACACACACACACATTGCACATGTGTCGCCCTTTAACCGCGCACAATTTTCATATGGCAAAAATTTGCACAAATATTCGATGCATCCGCAAAAACTATGCAAAACATTGCTACACTTAGCAAAATCAATTATGCATTTTAAACATGCATTAAACAAGTTAAAAAAATCAGACATTTTTATTTAAAAATCAGTGCGTTTAAGTATATAATAAGAGAACATAACTTTTTTGCCTGATTTCCCCAACTGCAACTTTAATTTCAAGTCACAATATTTTTCTGCGTGTATCTATGAATGTGTCTATGTGTGTGTGTGTGTGTTTATATTTCTGCATTAGATTGGCGATTTGCAAACTGCATTTTAGGTAGTTTTTCGCTAAATTGAGTTCCGGTTTAACGATGGGCCTTTTGTGTTGATTTCTAGTCGCTGTTCGAAGGCCCCCAAAAAACAAGCAGCAGATTTCAGTTTGGGGTTCCATTTTATTGTTTCTGTTTATTTGATTCTCCAACGCAATTTGTGTAGACAATATTGCATCCATATATACAAAATAATAATGAATATAAATAAAAACAAAATGTAAAAAATAAATCAAACTAAATTAAAAATATTTATACATTAAAAAAAAATATTGACTAGGTGTAGGATTTCCACTTTTTGTGGGCTAATAGAACTCAGAACTACAGCTAACCAAACAACGAACTAATTTTATTTATTTATTTTATTTGCGCAATAATCACAATTAACAGCACGTTAAAAACGAGTAATCAGATGATGTCTAATAATCACTCAACCACTTGTCATACAATATACCCATTAAAATAATGAATGTCTGATAATATTTTCCATACAGGGACGCATTAGGTCTTATAAGTAGTTGAAATATTTTGAATAGACTTTTTCAATTATGTATGTTCGATCAGCATCGCAATCGGCGATTTATTGCTCATAGGTCATATTCCAGATCCAAATAATTCAAATGATTTATATTAATTTAAACAGGAACTAGGGTATACATAGAAGTAATACTGATAAGTTTGCAATTGGTAATCATAATTTGTATTATTTGTACTTTTTTGTATTTGTATAATTTTGCATTGTTACAATAAAAAAGTATTTTATCTGGAACCTTCAATTATAATAATTATGTATTATAACACATATATTGAAGTCAATCGAGTATTGTCGCCATGAGCAGCACGTCAATTGTTTTCGGGTTATTATATATCTGGATTACTCTAAACCTAAGCTACAATGTAAATGTAAGAACAAGCCGATTCATTATCGAATTTAAAGCAAATTGATTGATTGATCGATTACGTGTTTACAGGAAGCGATCGAATTTAAAATGACGAATGCGGTTTGTCATAGCTACAACAAATCACGGGTAGTAATTCACGAATGCCGGCTGAAGGCAATAAATCGGAATAAGACGATATTCAATTTTAATGGAACTTTTCTATTGACGGTTAACGATATGACAGCTGAATTCCAATTGTTTAAGAAAGCCAACGGCTATAAGCCTTGGCTCTATAATGTGAAAATCGATGTCTGCCGTTTCATGAGGAAGCCATACAATCCAATTGCAATAATTGTGTATAAATTGTTTAAAGAGTTTTCTAACATCAACCACACATGTCCCTATACGGCAAGTATTACTCCCAGAATTAGTCTGTACTTATCGAAATGATTGAAATGATGAATTCAATCGTATAAATTTCAATGTGGTATCCCCTAGTCGAGCACTCTCGGCTAGAACCGCTTTATAGCTTAATATACATCAAATATACTTTTTATAGGGTACTCAAATCATTGATGGAGCTTATCCTCGATCACACATTTTACCAAATGTGTTGCCAACCGGGGAGTATCGAATGAACTTAAATTTTATATTTAACAAGATGCCAGCACTTTATGTAAACGTCAACTTCTTGTTTACAGAGGATTTATTATAAAATAATTTGAAGTATGTCCTTACAATAGATATGTTAATGAATACATTAATTATCGGCACGTAATTTGATTTTCTTTTCCTCTATTTTCACAATTTGCATTTGCTTTAATTTTGTATTGTTTTTTTTTAAATATATTTGAATATCACAGCAACGATTAACACTTGTGTAGAATTTATTGTTATATGTTTACTTATTATATTATAAGATAGGATTTTGGATTAACGGCTTCTCGCCGTTTTTGCTTCTCTTCTTTGACGTCTAATTCTTCTTTCAAGTGTTGTTGTGCTGAAACGCTGTGATGCCTGTGCATATACACACACACACATGGCGCCACTGAGTCGGTTGCTTTTTTACAATTCTGCGCAGCGAATATGTCTGTCTCGCTCTCTCAACCTGTGTTGCTGTACTTTGCCGTTATGTTGCCTGCGCACATACACATACATGTAGACTTGCATACGTTTTTCTAATGCGCAACTGTCTCGCCGCCGCACTTCAACACTCCAAACAAATATCACACTTTTCGCTTGGGCCAAATTCCGGTTTAGTTCTCAAATTGTAAAATTCATTGTTATATTTTGATTTATTATATTATATTAAGATAGGACGTTGTCTTAACGATATGCTTTGGCATGTTTCTGCTTATTGATTATCGCGCTTCAAGCGCCTTGCTTCACAGATGTTTGCAACTCAACTCTTTTGACTGCCGATCAGATATCGATACTGACTCGATTATCCGTTCTCGATAACATCGTGACAACGGCTACAAGGTTGCCAGATAGCTTTAACCGCTTCTTGTTTGTTTATCTACTATTTCAAATCCCACATAATTTACCGCTACATCGATTAATATTGAATCTCTGGTCACACATCTGAATTGAAGAGTTAATTTTATTTATTTATTTATTTATATAATGTTGTCTAATAACAGTCAAAAATTACCAATATAAATTAACCTTCTAGGCACAGTTACAATCACTATATACACCTTATGATTATTGAGCCATAATCACAATTAAAAGCACTTTAAAATAGTAATCAGATGATATCTAATAGTCACTCAACCACTTGTCATACAATATACCCATCAAAATACTGAATGTTTGATAATATTTTCCAAACAAGGATATATTTGGTCTTATAAGTAGTTGAAATATTTTGAATAGACTTTTCAAATGATGTATGTTTGATCAACATCGCAATCGGTGATTTATTGCTCATAGATCACACCCCGCATCCAAATAATTCTAATGATTTATATTAATTTTAACAGGAACTAGGGTATACAAAGAAGTAATACTGATAAGTTTGCAAGTGGTACTCGTAATTTGTATTATTTGTATTTTTTTTTAATTTGTGAAATTTTGCATTGTTACAATTAAAAAGTTTTCTCATATGGAAACATCAATAATAATAAATATGTATTATTATTAAATGTATTATAATACATATATTCAAGTCAATCGAGTATTGTCGCCATGAGCACCACGTCAATTGTTTTCGGATTATTATATATCTGGATTACTCTAAACCTAAGCTACAATGTAAATGTAAGAATGCCGATTTCCTATCGAATTCAAAGCAAATTGATTGATTGATCGATTACGTGTTTACAGGAAGCGATCGAATTTAAAATGACGAATGCGGTTTGTCATAGCTACAACAAATCACGGTTTTTAATACACGAATGCCGGCTGAGGGCAATAAATCGGCATAAGACGACATTTAATTTTAATGGAACTACTCTATTTACGGTTACCGATGTTATTGTTCAATACCAATTCTTTAAGAAAGCCAATGGCTTCAAACCTTGGCTTTATAAAGCGACACTCGATGGCTGCCGTTTCATGAGGAAGCCATACAATCCACTTGCAATAATTGTGTACAACTTGTTTAAAGAGTTTACTACTATCAACCATACATGTCCCTATACGGCAAGTATTACTCCCAGAATTACTCTGTACTCATCGAAATGATTGCAATGATGAATTCAATCGTATAAATTTCAATGTGGTATCTCATAGTTGAGCACTCTCGGCTAGAACCGCCTTATAACTAAGTTTACATCAAATATCATTTTTATAGGGTACTCAAATCATTGATGGATTTTATCTTCGATCACACATCTTACCACATGTGATCCCAACAGGCGAGTATCGATTGGACTTAAAGTTTATACTTAACAAGATGCCAGCACTTTATGTAAACATCAACTTCTTGTTTACAGAGGATTTATTATAAAATAATTTGAAGTATGTCCTGACAATATATATATGTTAGTGAATACATTAATTATCAGCACGTAATTTGATTTTCTTTTCCTGTATTTTCACAATTTGCATATGCTTTAATTTTGTATTGTTTTTTTTTAAATATATTTGAATATCACAGCAACGATTAACACTTGTGTAGAATTTATTGTTATATGTTTACTTATTATATTATAAGATAGGATTTAGGATTAACGGCTTCTCGCCGTTTTTGCTTCTCTTCTTTGACGTCTAATTCTTCTTTCAAGTGTGTTGTGCTGAAACGCTGTGATGCCTGTGCATATACACACACACACACTGAGTCGGTTGCGAATATGTCTGCCTCGCTCTCTCAGCCTGTGTAGACTTGCATGCGTTTTTCTAATGCGCAATTGTCTCACCACCGCACTTCAACACTCCAAACAAATATCAGACTTTTCGCTTGGGCCAAATTCCGGTTGAGTCCCCAAATTGTAGAATTCATTGTTATATTTTGATTTATTATATTATATTATATTAAGATAAGATGTTGGCTTAACGATATGCATTGGCATGGTTTTGCTTATTGATTATTGCGCTTCAAGCGCCTTGCTTCACCGCCGTTTGTAACTCAACTCTTTTGAGTGCCGATCAGATATCGATACTGACTCGATTACCCGCTCTCGACAGCATCGTGACGACGGCTACGAGGTTGCCAGATAGCTTTAACCGCTTCTTGTCTGTTTATCTACTATTTCAAATCTCACACTAATTTACCGCTACATCGATTAATATCACACATCTGAATCGAAGAGTTAATTTTATTTATTTATTTATTTATATATTGTTGTCTAATAACAGTAAAAAATTACCAATATAAATTAACCTTCTAGGCACAGTTACAATCACTATATACACCTTATGATTATTGAGCAATAATCACAATTAAAAGCACTTTAAAATAGTAATCAGATGATATCTAATAGTCACTCAACCACTTGTCATACAATATACCCATCAAAATACTGAATGTTTGATAATATTTTCCAAACCCGGATATATTTGGTCTTATAAGTATTTGAAATATTTTGAAAAAAAATTTTCAAATCATATAGGCTTGATCAGCGTCACAATCGGCGATTTATTGCTCATAGGTCATATTCCAGATCCAAATAATTCAAATGATTTATATTAATTTAAATAAGAACTAGGGTATACATAGAAGTAATACTGATAAGTTTGCAAATGGTACTCGTAATTTGTATTATTTGTATTTTTTTTTAATTTGTGTAATTTTGCATTGTAACAATTAAAATGTCTTTTCATATGGAAACATCAATAATAATAAATATGTATTATTATTATATGTATTATAATACATATATTGAAGTCAATCGTATTGTATTGTCGCCATGAGCACCACGTCAATTGTTTTCGGATTATTATATATCTGGATTACTCTAAACCTAAGCTACAATGTAAATGTAAGAACAAGCCGATTCCTTATCGAATTTAAAGCAAATTGATTGATTGATGGATTACGTGTTTACAGGAAGCGATCGAATTTAAAATGACGAATGCGGTTTGTCATAGCTACAACAAATCACGGGTTTTAATAAACGAATGCCGGCTGAGGGCAATCAATCGGAATAAGACGACATTCAATTTGAATGCAACCATTCTATTTACGGCTACCGATGTTATTATTGAATACCAATTCTTTAAGAAAGCCAATGGCTTCAAACCTTGGCTTTATAAAGCGACAATCGATGCCTGCCGTTTCTTGAGGAAGCCAAACAATCCAATTGCAATACTTGTGTATAAACAGTTTAAAGAGTTTTCTAACATCAACCACACATGTCCCTATACGGCAAGTATTACTCCCAGAATTACTCTGTACTCATCGAAATGATAGAAAATATGAATTTAATCGTATAAATTTCAATGTGGTATCTCCTAGTCGAGCACTCTCGGCTAGAACCGCCTTATAACTTAATTTACATCAAATATCCTTTTTATAGGGTACTCAAATCGTTGATGGATTTTATCTTCGATCACACATTTTACCATTTGTGTTTCCAACCGGCGAGTATCGATTGAACTTAAAGTTTATACATAACAAGATCCCAGCACTTTATATAAACATTAACTTCTTGTTTACAGAGAATTTATTATAAAATAATTTGAAGTATGTCCTTTCAATATATATGTTAATGAATACATTAATTATCGGCACGTAATTTGATTTTCTTTTCAATATTTTAACATTTTGCATATGCTTTAATTTTGTATTGTTTTTTTTTAAATATATTTGAATATCACAGCAACGATTAACACTTGTGTAGAATTTATTGTTATATGTTTACTTATTATATTATAAGATAGGATTTAGGATTAACGGCTTCTCGCCGTTTTTGCTTCGCTTCTTTGACGTCTAATTCTTCTTTCAAGTGTTGTTGTATTGTCACGCTATGATGCCTTCGCAACACACCCACACATACACACATGGGGCCACTGAGTCGGTTGCCTTTTTACACTTCTGCGCAGCGAATATGACTGTCTCGCTCTCTCAGCCTGTGTTGCTGTACTTTGCCGTTATGTTACCTGTGCACATACACATGTAGACTTGCATACGTTTTTCTAATGCGCAATTGTCTAACCGCAGCACTTCAACACTCCAAACAAATATCACACTTTTCGATTGGGCTAAATTCCGGTTTAGTTCTCAAATTGTAGAATTTATTGTTATATTTTGGTTTATTATATTATATTATATTACGATAGGATGTTGGCTTAACGATATGCATTGGCATTGTTTTGCTTATTGATTATTGCGCTTCAAGCGCCTTGCTTCACCGCCGTTTGCAACTCAGCTCTTTTGAGTGCCGATCAGATATCGATACTGACTCGATTACCCGCTCTCGATATCATCGTGACAACGGCAACAAGGTTGCCAGATAGCTTTAACCGCTTCTCGTTTGCTTATCTACTATTTCAAATCCCACACTAATTTACCGCTACATCGATTAATATTGAATCTCTGGTCACACATCTGAATTGAAGAGTTAATTTTATTTATTTATTTATTTATATAATGTTGTCTAGTAACAGTCAAAAATTACAAATATAAATTATGCTTCTAGGCACAGTTACAATCACTATATACACCTTATGATTATTGAGCAGTAATCACAATTAAAAGCACGTTAAAAACAGTAATCAGATGATATCTAATAGTCACTCAACCACTTGTCATACAATATACCCATTAAAATAATGAATGTCTGATAATATTTTCCATATAGGGACGCATTAGGTCTTATAAGTAGTTGAAATATTTTGAATAGACTTTTAAAATGATGTATGTTTGATCAGCATCGCAATCGGCGATTTATTGCTCATAGATCATACTCCGCATCCAAATAATTCAAATGATTTATATTAATTTAAATAGGAACTAGGGTATAAAAAGAAGTAATACTGATAAGTTTGCAATTGGTACTCATAATTTGTATTATTTGTATTTTTTTTAATTTGTGTAACTTTGCATTGTTACAATTAAAAACTAATTTCATATGGAAACATCAATAATATAATTATGTATTATAATACATATATTGAAATCAATCGAGTATTGTCGCCATGAGCACCACGTCAATTGTTTTCGGATTATTATATATCTGGATTACTCTAAACCTAAGCTACAATGTAAATGTAAGAACAAGCCGATTCCTTATCGAATTTAAAGCAAATTGATTGATTGATCGATTACGTGTTTACAGGAAGCGATCGAATTTAAAATGACGAATGCGGTTTGTCATAGCTACAACAAATCACGGGTTGTAATACACGAATGCCGGCTGAAGGCAATAAATCGGAATAAGACGACATTAAACATTAATGGAACTCCTCTATTTACGGTTACCGATGTTATTATTCAATACAAATTCTTTAAGAAAGCCAATGGCTTCAAACCTTGGCTTTATAAAGCGACACTCGATGGCTGCCGATTCTTGAGGAAGCCATACAATCCAATTGCAATACTTGTGTATAAACAGTTTAAAGAGTTTTCTACCATCAACCACACATGTCCCTATACGGCAAGTATTACTCCCAGAATAACTCTGTACTCATCGAAATGATAGAAAATATGAATTTAATCGTATAAATTTCAATGTGGTGTCTCCTAGTCGAGCACTCTCGGCTAGAACCGCCTTATAACTTAATTTACATCAATTATCATTTTTATAGGGTTCTCAAATCCTTGATGGATGTTATCTTCGATCACACCTTTTACCATTTATGTTTCCTACCGGGGAGTATCGATTGAACTTAAATTTTATATTTCACAAGATCCCAGCACTTTATGTAAACATCAGCTTCGTGTTTACAGAGAATTTATTATAAAATAATTTGAAGTATGTCCTTTCAATATATATATGTTAATGAATACATTAATTATCAGCACGTAATTTGATTTTCTTTTCAATATTTTAACATTTTGCATATGCTTTAATTTTGTATTGTTTTTTTTAAATATATTTGAATATCACAGCAACGATTAACACTTGTGTAGAATTTATTGTTATATGTTTACTTATTATATTATAAGATAGGATTTTGGAATAACGGCTTCTTGCCGTTTTTGCTTCTCTTCTTTGACGTCTAATTCTTCTTTCAAGTGTTGTACTGAAACGCTGTGATGCCTTCGCACATACACACACACACATACACATGGGGCCATTGAGTCGGTTGCTTTTCTACAATTCTGCGCAGCGAATATGTCTGTCTCGCTCTCTCAGCCTGTGTTGCTGTACTTTGCCGTTATGTTGCCTGCGCACATACACATGTAGACTTGCATACGTTTTTCTAATGCGCAATTGTCTCGCCACCGCACTTCAACACTCCAAACAAATATCACACTTTGCGCTTGGGCCAAATTCCGGTTGAGTCCTCAAATTGTAGAATTCATTGTTATATTTTGATTTATTATATTATATTATATTAAGATAGGATGTTGGCTTAACGATATGCATTGGCATGGTTTTGCTTATTGATTATTGCGCTTCAAGCGCCTTGCTTCACAGATGTTTGCAACTCAACTCTTTTGACTGCCGATCAGATATCAATACTGACTCAATTACCCGCTCTCGATATCATCGTGACAACGGCTACAAGGTTGCCAGATAGCTTTAACAGCTTCTTGTTTATCTTGTATTTCAAATCTCACACTAATTTACCGCTACATCGATTAATATTGAATCTCTGGTCACACATCTGAATTGAAGAGTTAATTTTATTTATTTATATAATGTTGTCTAGTAACAGTCAAAAATTACAAATATAAATTATGCTTCTAGGCACAGTTACACCTTATGATTATTGAGCAATAATCACAATTAAAAGCACTTTAAAATAGTAATCAGATGATATCTAATAGTCACTCAACCATTTGTCATACGCAATACCCATCAAAATACTGAATGTTTGATAATATTTTCCAAACAAGGATATATTTGGTCTTATAAGTAGCTGAAATATTTTGAAAAAAATTTTTCAAATCATATAGGCTTGATCAGCGTCACAATCGGCGATTTATTGCTCATAGATTATATTCCAGATCCAAATAATTCAAATGATTTATGTTAATTTAAATAGGAACTAGGGTATACAAAGAAGTAATACTGATAAGTTTGCAAGTGGTACTCGTAATTTGTATTATTTGTATTTTTTTTGTATTTGTATAATTTTGCATTGTTACAATTAAAAAGTAATTTCATATGGAAACATCAATAATAATAAATATGTATTATTATTATATGTTTTATAATACATATATTGAAGTCAATCGAGTATTGTCGCCATGAGCACCACGTCAATTGTTTTCGGATTATTATATATCTGGATTACTCTAAACCTAAGCTACAATGTAAATGTAAGAACAAGCCGATTCCTTATCGAATTTAAAGCAAATTGATTGATTGAGCGATTACGTGTTTACAGGAAGCGATCGAATTTAAAATGACGAATGTGGTTTGTCATAGCTACAACAAATCACGGGTTTTAATACCCGAATGCCGGCTGAGGGCAATAAATCGGAATAAGACGACATTAAACATTAATGGAACTACTCTATTTACGGTTACTGATGCAATTTTTGAATTCCAATTGTTTAAGAAAGCCAATGGCTATAAGCCTTGGCTCTATAATGTGAGAGTCGATGGCTGCCGTTTCTTGAGGAAGCCATACAATGCAATTGCAATAATTGTGTATAAATTGTTTAAAGAGTTTTCTACCATCAACCACACATGTCCCTATACGGCAAGTATTACTCCCAGAATTAGTCTGTACTCATCGAAACGATTGAAATAATGAATTCAATCGTATAAATTTCGATGTGGTATCTCCTAGTCGTACACTCTCGGCTAGAACCGCCTTATAACTTAATTTACATCAAATATCCTTTTTATAGGGTACTCAAGTTCTTAATGGATTTTATCCTCGATTAGGCATTTTACCAAATGTGTTGCCAACCGGCGAGTATCGATTGAACGCAAATTTTATATTTAACAAGATCCCAGCATTTTATGTAAACGTCAACTTCTTGTTTACAGAGGATTTATTATTAAATAATTTGAAGTATGTCCTTTCAATATATATATGTTAATGAATACATTAATTATCAGCACGTAATTTGATTTTCTTTTCCTGTATTTTCACAATTTGCATATGCTTTAATTTTGTATTGTTTTTTTTTTAAATATATTTGAATATCACAGCAACGATTAACACTTGTGTAGAATTTATTGTTATATGTTTACTTATTATATTATAAGATAGGATTTTGGACTAACGGCTTCTCGCCGTTTTTGCTTCTCTTCTTTGACGTCTAATTCTTCTTTCAAGTGTGTTGTGCTGAAACGCTGTGATGCCTGTGCATATACACACACACACATGGCGCCACTGAGTCGGTTGCGAATATGTCTGCCTCGCTCTCTCAGCCTGTGTAGACTTGCATACGTTTTTCTAATGTGCAATTGTCTCGCCACCGCACTTCAACACTCCAAACAAATATCAGACTTTTCGCTGGCCAAATTCCGGTTGAGTCCCCAAATTGTAGAATTCATTGTTATATTTTGATTTATTATATTATATTATATTAAGATAGGATGTTGGCTTAACGATATGCATTGGCATGGTTTTGCTTATTGATTATTGCGCTTCAAGCGCCTTGCTTCACAGATGTTTGCAACTCAACTCTTTTGACTGCCGATCAGATATCGATACTGACCCGATTACCCGCTCTCGATAGCATCGTGACAACGGCTACAAGGTTGCCAGATAGCTTTAACCGCTTCTTGTTTGTTTACCTACTATTTCAAATCTCACACCAATTTTCCGCTACATCGATTAATATCGAAGTTCTGGTCTCACATGTAAACTGAAGAGTTATTTTAACTTATTTATTTATATAATGTTGTCTAATAGCAGTCAAAAATTACAAATATAAATTAACCTTCTAGGCACAGTTACACCTTATAATTATTGAGCAATAATCACAATTAAAAGCACTTTAAAATAGTAATCAGATGATATCTAATAGTCACTCAACCATTTGTCATACGCAATACCCATCAAAATATTGAATGTTTGATAATATTTTCCAAACAAGGATATATTTGGTCTTATAAGTATTTGAAATATTTTGAAAAAAATTTTTCAAATCATATAGGCTTGATCAGCGTCACAATCGGCGATTTATTGCTCATAGATTATATTCCAGATCCAAATAATTCAAATGATTTATATTAATTTAAATAGGAACTAGGGTATACATAGAAGTAATACTGATAAGTTTGCAAGTGGTACTCGTAATTTGTATTTTTTTTTTAATTTGTGTAACTTTGCATTGTAACAATTAAAAAGTTTTCTCATATGGAAACATCAATAATAATAAATATGTATTATTATTATATGTATTATAATACATATATTGAAGTCAATCGAGTATTGTCGCCATGAGCACCACGTCAATTGTTTTCGGATTATTATATATCTGGATTACTCTAAACCTAAGCTACAATGTAAATGTAAGAACAAACCGATTTCTTATCGAATTTAAAGCAAATTGATTGATTGATCGATTACGTGTTTACAGGAAGCGATCGAATTTAAAATGACGAATGCGGTTTGTCATAGCTACAACAAATCACGGGTTGTAATACACGAATGCCGGCTGAAGGCAATAAATCGGAATAAGACGACATTAAACATGAATGGAACTCTACTATTTACGGTTACCGATGTTATTATTCAATACCAATTCTTTAAGAAAGCCAATGGCTTCAAACCTTGGCTTTATAAAGCGACAATCGATGCCTGCCGTTTCTTGAGGAAGCCGTACAATCCACTTGCAATAATTGTGTATAAACAGTTTAAAGAGTTTTCTACCCTCAACCACTCATGTCCCTATACGGCAAGTATTACTCCCAGAATTACTCTGTACTCATCGAAATGATTGAAATTATGAATTCAATCGTATAAAATTCAACGAGCACTCTCGACTAGAACCGCCTAAATTTACTTCAAATATCATTTTTATAGGGTACTCAAATCATTGATGGATTTTATCTTCGATCACACATTTTACCAAATGTGTTGCCAACCGGCGAGTATCGATTGAACTTAAATTTTATATTTAACAAGATGCCAGCACTTTATATAAACATCAACTTCTTGTTTACAGAGGATTTATTATAAAATAATTTGAAGTATGTCCTTACAATAGATATGTTTATGAATACATTAATTATCGGCACGTAATTTGATTTTATTTTACCATGTCTTAACATTTTGCATATGCTTTAATTTTGAATTGTTTTTTTGTTAAAAAATGTGTTTGAAAATGACAGCAAAGATTAATAATTATGTATCGCTACATCGATTAATATCGAACCTCTGGTCACAACCCTCTTGTGTTTCTCCTTTTGCACTGTATTCTTCTTGGGTAAGTTGCTCTCAATTCTTCATAATAAAGAAAAGCTTTAATCAGAAACTGAATTTGATTCTCCATTTTCAACGATACCAATAACAGTTTTCAAAATTTCAAATTGGGGTATCATATCAAGGATATCGATACAAGGAAGGTGTGGACGAGGTCGCCTTAAAATGGTTGGAGATCTATGGCTTCATCGATATTGCAATTATCGATTTTTTCGATTTCTCCTAGTGGGCTTAGCATTCCAATTCTTACACTTTGTCTAACGCGGTCACATAACAATATATGTTTAATGTCCTTATCCCTAAAGGTGTCGGTATCAGAGTATAAACAGCAACAGATGTCAGTTTTGGGTTGCATTTTATTGATCTTTATTTAATGGGTCAACGGAATTTGTGTTATGTGTATCAAAAGTAAATCAATAAATATAAATAAATAGCAAACAGCAAAAAATAAGTTCAATTAAATTTAAATTTAAATTAAATATTCTAATTAAAAAATACATTAAATACGTATAAGATTTCTTAGACTATTTAAATGCAAAGTGGACCAACGCTTCCACTCTTTGTGGGCTAATTGAACTCAGCAACTATTACAAATGAATAGTACATTTATTTATTTATTTATTTATATAATGTTGTCTTATAACAGTCAAAAATTACCAATATAAATTATGCTTCTAGGCACAGTTACAATCACTATATACACCTTATGATTATTGAGCCATAATCACAATTAAAAGCACTTTAAAATAGTAATCAGATGATATCTAATAGTCACTCAACCAGTTGTCATACGCAATACCCATCAAAATACTGAATGTTTGATAATATTTTCCAAACAAGGATATATTTGGTCTTATAAGTAGCTGAAATATTTTGAATAGACTTTTCAAATTATATATGCTTGATCAGCATAGCAATCGGCGATTTATTGCTAATAGATCATATTCCAGACCCAAACAATTCTAATGGTTTATATTAATTTAAATAGGAACTAGGGTATAAAAAGAACCAATACTGAAAGTTTGCAATTGGTTCTCTTAATTTATATTTTAATTCTGATTTAATTCTAATAAAAGAATATTAATATTCATTTTGATTTTGCATTGCTACAATTAAAAAGTTTTCTCATATGGAAACATCAATAATAATAATAATGTATTATAATACATATATTGAAGTCAATCGAGTATTGTCGCCATGAGCACCACGTCAATTGTTTTCGGATTATTATATATCTGGATTACTCTAAACCTAAGCTACAATGTCAATGTAAGAACAAGCCGATTCCTTATCGAATTTAAAGCAAATTGATTGATTGATCGATTACGTGTTTACAGGAAGCGATCGAATTTAAAATGACGAATGTGGTTTGTCATAGCTACAACAAATCACGGGTTTTAATACACGAATGCCGGCTGAGGGCAATAAATCGGAATAAGACGACATTAAACATTAATGGGACTTTTTTATTGACGGTTACCGATGCAATTTTTGAATTCCAATTGTTTAAGAAAGCCAATGGCTATAAGCCTTGGCTATATAATGTGAGAGTCGATGGCTGCCGTTTCTTGAGGAAGCCATACAATGCAATTGCAATAATTGTGTATAAATTGTTTAAAGAGTTTTCTACCCTCAACCACACATGTCCCTATACGGCAAGTATTACTCCCAGAATTACTCTGTACTCATCGAAATGATTGAAATAATGAATTCAATCGTATAAATTTCAATGTGGTATCTCCTAGTCGAGCACTCTCGGCTAGAACCGCCTTATAACTTAATTTACATCAAATATCCTTTTTATAGGGTACTCAATTTCTTAAAGGATTTTATCCTCGATTAGGCATTTTACCAAATGTGTTGCCAACCGGCGAGTATCGATTGAACTTAAATTTTATATTTAACAAGATCCCAGCATTTTATGTAAACATCAACTTCTTGTTTACAGAGGATTTATTATAAAATAATTTGAAGTATGTCCTTTCAATATATATATGTTAGTGAATACATTAATTATCAGCACGTAATTTGATTTTCTTTTCCTGTATTTTCACAATTTGCATATGCTTTAATTTTGTATTGTTTTTTTTTAAATATATTTGAATATCACAGCAACGATTAACACTTGTGTAGAATTTATTGTTATAAGTTTACTTATTCTATTATAAGATAGGATTTTGGATTAACGGCTTCTTGCCGTTTTTGCTTCTTTTCTTTGACGTCTAATTCTTCTTTCAAGTGTTGTTGTACTGTCACGTTATGATGCCTGTGCACATACACACACACTCATACACACATGGGGCCACTGAGTCGGTTGCTTTTTTACACTTCTGCGCAGCGAATATGTCTGTCTCGCTCTCTTAGCCTGTGTTGCTGTACTTTGCCGTTATGTTGCCTGCGCACATACACATGTAGACTTGCATACGTTTTTCTAATGCGCAATTGTCTCGCCACCGCACTTCAACACTCCAAACAAATATCACACTTTGCGCTTGGGCCAAATTCCGGTTGAGTCCTCAAATTGTAGAATTCATTGTTATATTTTGATTTATTATATTATATTATATTAAGATAGGATGTTGGCTTAACGATATGCATTGGCATGGTTTTGCTTATTGATTATTGCGCTTCAAGCGCCTTGCTTCACAGATGTTTGCAACTCAACTCTTTTGACTGCCGATCAGATATCAATACTGACTCAATTACCCGCTCTCGATATCATCGTGACAACGGCTACAAGGTTGCCAGATAGCTTTAACAGCTTCTTGTTTATCTTGTATTTCAAATCTCACACTAATTTACCGCTACATCGATTAATATTGAATCTCTGGTCACACATCTGAATTGAAGAGTTAATTTTATTTATTTATATAATGTTGTCTAGTAACAGTCAAAAATTACCAATATAAATTAACCTTCTAGGCACAGTTACAATCACTATATACACCTTATGATTATTGAGCAGTAATCACAATTAACAGCACGTTAAAAACAGTAATCAGATGATATCTCATAGTCACTCAACCACTTGTCATACAATATACCCATTAAAATAATGAATGTCTGATAATATTTTCCATATAGGGACGCATTAGGTCTTATAAGTAGTTGAAATATTTTGAATATACTTTTCAAATGATATATGTTTGATCAGCGTCACAATCGGTGATTTATTGCTCATAGATCACACCCCGCATCCAAATAATTCTAATGATTTATATTAATTTATATAGGAACTAGGGTATAAAAAGAAGTAATACTGATAAGTTTGCAATTGGTAATCATAATTTGTATTATTTGTATTTTTTTTGTATTTGTATAATTTTGCATTGTTACAATTAAAAAGTAATTTCATATGGAAACATCAATAATAATAATAATGTTTTATAATACATACATTGAAGTCAATCGAGTATTGTCGCCATGAGCACCACGTCAATTGTTTTCGGATTATTATATATCTGGATTACTCTAAACCTAAGCTACAATGTAAATGTAAGAACAAGCCGATTTCTTATCGAATTTAAAGCAAATTTATTGATTGATCGATTACGTGTTTACAGGAAGCGATCGAATTTAAAATGACGAATGTGGTTTGTCATAGTCACAACAAATCACAGATTGTCTTCCACGAATGCCGGTTGAGGGCAATAAATCGGAATAAGACGACATTAAACATTAATGCGACTTTTTTATTGACGGTTACCGATGCTATTCTCGAAGTGCAACTGTTTAAGAAAGCCAATGGCTATAAGCCTTGGCTCTATAATGTGAGAGTTGATGGCTGCCGTTTCTTGAGGAAGCCGTACCATCCATTTGTACGAATTGTGTTCAACTTGTTTCAGGAGTTTTCTACCGTCAACCATACATGTCCCTATACGGCAAGTATTACTCCCAGAATTACTCTGTACACATCGAAATGATTGAAATGATGAATTCAATCGTATAAATTTCAATGTGGTATCTCCTAGTCGAGCACTCTCGGCTAGAACCGCCTTATAACTAAGTTTATATCAATTATCATTTTTATAGGGTACTCAAATCATTGATGGATTTTATCTTCGATCACACATTTTACCATTTGTGTTTCCTACCGGGGAGTATCGATTGAACTTAAATTTTATATTTCACAAGATCCCAGCATTTTATGTAAACGTCAACTTCTTGTTTACAGAGGATTTATTATAAAATAATTTGAAGTATGTCCTTACAATATATATATGTTAGTGAATACATTAATTATCAGCACGTAATTTGATTTTCTTTTCCTGTATTTTCACAATTTGCATATGCTTTAATTTTGTATTGTTTTTTTTTTAAAATATATTTGAATATCACAGCAACGATTAACACTTGTGTAGAATTTATTGTTATATGTTTACTTATTATATTATAAGATAGGATTTTGGATTAACGGCTTCTCGCCGTTTTTGCTTCTCTTTTTTGACGTCTAATTCTTCTTTCAAGTGTTGTTGTAATGAAACGCTGTGATGCCTTCGCACATACACACACACACATACACATGGGGCCATTGAGTCGGTTGCTTTTCTACAATTCTGTGCAGCGAATATGTCTGTCTCGCTCTCTCAGCCTGTGTTGCTGTACTTTGCCGTTATGTTGCCTGCGCACATACACATGTAGACTTGCATACGTTTTTCTAATGCGCAATTGTCTCGCCACCGCACTTCAACACTCCAAACAAATATCACACTTTTCGCTTGGGCCAAATTCCGGTTGAGTTCTCAAATTGTAGAATTTATTGTAATATTTTGATTTATTAAATTAAGATAGGATGTTGGCTGAACAATATGCATTGGCATGGTTTTGCTTATTGATTATTGAGCTTCAAGCGCCTTGCTTCACAGATGTTTGCAACTCAACTCTTTTGACTGCCGATCAGATATCGATACTGACTCAATTGCCCGCTCTCGATAGCATCGTGACAACGGCTACAAGGTTGCCAGATAGCTTTAACCGCTTCTTGTTTGTTTATCTACTATTTCAAATACCACACTAATTTACCGCTACATCGATTAATATCGAAGCTCTGGTCACACATCTGAATTGAAGAGTTAATTTTATTTATTTATTTATTTATATAATGTTGTCTAATAATAGTCAAAAATTACCAATATAAATTAACCTTCTAGGCACAGTTACAATCACTACTTACACCTTACGGTTTTCGAGAAATATTCACAATTAAAAGCACGTTAAAAATAGTAATCAGATGATATCTAATAGTCACTCAACCACTTGTCATACAATATACCCATCAAAATACTGAATGTTTGATAATATTTTCCAAACAAGGATATATTTGGTCTTATAAGTAGTTGAAATATTTTGAATAGACTTTTCAAATGATATATGCTTGATCAGCATAGCAATCGGCGATTTATTGCTAATAGATCATATTCCAGATCCAAATAATTCTAATGACTTATATTAATTTAAACAGGAACTAGGGTATAACAAGAACCAATACTGAAAGTTTGCAATTGGTTCTCTTAATTTATATTTTAATTCTGATTTAATTCTAATAAAAGAATATTAATATTCATTTTGATTTTGCATTGCTACAATTAAAAAGTAATTTCATATGGAAACATCAATAATAATAATAATGTATTATAATACATATATTGAAGTCAATCGAGTATTGTCGCCATGAGCACCACGTCAATTGTATTCGGATTATTATATATCTGGATTACTCTAAACCTAAGCTACAATGTAAATGTAAGAACAAGCCGATTTCCTATCGAATTTAAAGCAAATTGATTGATTGATCGATTACGTGTTTACAGGAAGCGATCGAATTTAAAATGACGAATGTGGTTTGTCATAGCTACAACAAATCACGGGTATTAGTATTATTATAAGTATTACTCCCAGAATTACTCTGTACTCATCGAATTGATTGCAATGATGAATTCAATCGTATAAATTTCAATGTGGTATCTCCTAGTCGAGCACTCTCGGCTAGAACCGCCTTATAACTTAATTTACATCAAATATCCTTTTTATAGGGTACTCAAGTTCTTAAAGGATTTTATCCTCGATTAGGCATTTTACCAAATGTGTTGCCAACCGGCGAGTATCGATTGAACGCAAATTTTATATTTAACAAGATCCCAGCATTTTATGTAAACGTCAACTTCTTGTTTACAGAGGATTTATTATAAAATAATTTGAAGTATGTCCTTACAATATATATATGTTAGTGAATACATTAATTATCAGCACGTAATTTGATTTTCTTTTCCTGTATTTTCACAATTTGCATATGCTTTAATTTTGTATTGTTTTTTTTTAAATATATTTGAATATCACAGCAACGATTAACACTTGTGTAGAATTTATTGTTATAAGTTTACTTATTCTATTATAAGATAGGATTTTGGATTAACGGCTTCTTGCCGTTTTTGCTTCTTTTCTTTGACGTCTAATTCTTCTTTCAAGTGTTGTTGTACTGTCACGTTATGATGCCTGTGCACATACACACACACTCATACACACATGGGGCCACTGAGTCGGTTGCTTTTTTACACTTCTGCGCAGCGAATATGTCTGTCTCGCTCTCTTAGCCTGTGTTGCTGTACTTTGCCGTTATGTTGCCTGCGCACATACACATGTAGACTTGCATACGTTTTTCTAATGCGCAATTGTCTCGCCGCCGCACTTCAACACTCCAAACAAATATCACACTTTTCGCTTGGCCCAAATTTCGGTTTGGTCCCCAAATTGAAGAATTTATTGTTATATTTTGATTTATTATATTATATTACATTAAGATAGGATGTTAACGATATGCATTGGCATGGTTTTGCTTATTGATTATTGCGCTTCAAGCGCCTTGCTTCACAGATGTTTGCAACTCAACTCTTTTGACTGCCGATCAGATATCGATACTGACTCAATTACCCGCTCTCGATATCATCGTGACAACGGCTACAAGGTTGCCAGATAGCTTTAACAGCTTCTTGTTTATCTACTATTTCAAATCTCACACTAATTTACCGCTACATCGATTAACATCACACATCTGAACTGAAGAGATAATTTTATTTATTTATTTATTTATATAATGTTGTCTAATAACAGTCAAAAATTACCAATATAAATTAACCTTCTAGGCACAGTTACAATCACTACATACACCTTATGATTATTGAGCAGTAATCACAATTAACAGCACGTTAAAAACAGTAATCAGATGATATCTCATAGTCACTCAACCGCTTGTCATACAATATACCCATTAAAATAATAAATGTCTGATAATATTTCCCATATAGGGACGCATTAGGTCTTATAAGTGGTTGAAATATTTTGAATATACTTTTTAAATGATGTATGTTTGATCAGCATCACAATTGACGATATATTGCTCATATATATCTAAATAATTCTGATGATTTATATTAATTTAAACTGGAACTAGGGTATAAAAAGAAGTAATACTGATAAGTTTGCAATTGGTAATCATAATTTGTATTTTTTTTGTATTTGTATAATTTTGCATTGTTACAATTAAAAAGTAATTTCATATGGAAATTTCAATAATAATAATTATGTAATATAATACATATATTGAAATCAATCGAGTATTGTCGCCATGAGCACCACGTCAATTGTTTTCGGATTATTATATATCTGGATTACTCTAAACCTAAGCTACAATGTAAATGTAAGAACAAGCCGATTTCCTATCGAATTCAAAGCAAATTGATTGATTGATCGATTACGTGTTTACAGGAAGCGATCGAATTTAAAATGACGAATGCGGTTTGTCATAGTCACGACAAATCACAGATTGTCTTCCACGAATGCCGGTTGAGGGCAATAAATCGGAATAAGACGACATTAAACATTAATGCGACTTTTTTATTGACGGTTACCGATGCTATTGTCGAAGTGCAACTGTTTAAGAAAGCCAATGGCTATAAGCCTTGGCTCTATAATGTGAGAGTTGATGGCTGCCGTTTCTTGAGGAAGCCGTACCATCCATTTGTACGAATTGTGTACAACTTGTTTAAGGAGTTTTCTACCGTCAACCATACATGTCCCTATACGGCAAGTATTACTCCCAGAATTACTCTGTACACATCGAATTGATTGAAATGATGAATTCAATCGTATAAATTTCAATGTGGTATCTCCTAGTCGAGCACTCTCGGCTAGAACCGCCTTATAACTAAATTTACATCAAATATCATTTTTATAGGGTACTCAAATCATTGATGGATTTTATCTTCGATCACACATTTTACCATTTGTGTTTCCAACCGGGGAGTATCGATTGAACGTAAATTTTATACTTAACAAGATCCCAGCACTTTATGTAAACGTCAACTTCTTGTTTACAGAGGATTTATTATAAAATAATTTGAAGTATGTCCTTACAATATATATATGTTAGTGAATACATTAATTATCAGCACGTAATTTGATTTTCTTTTCCTGTATTTTCACAATTTGCATATGCTTTAATTTTGTATTGTTTTTTTTTAAATATATTTGAATATCACAGCAACGATTAACACTTGTGTAGAATTTATTGTTTTATGTTTACTTGTTATATTATAAGATAGGATTTTGGATTAACGGCTTCTCGCCGTTTTTGCTTCTCTTTTTTGACGTCTAATTCTTCTTTCAAGTGTTGTTGTAATG
Source organism: Drosophila paracracens (assembly GCA_035044025.1). NCBI lineage: Eukaryota > Metazoa > Arthropoda > Insecta > Diptera > Drosophilidae > Drosophila > Drosophila paracracens. Next base: position 2,789 of record JAWNMN010000069.1, on the reverse strand, counting down.
AAACGCTGTGATGCTTGCGCACATACACACACACACATACACATGGGGCCACTGAGTCGGTTGCTTTTCTACAATTCTGTGCAGCGAATATGTCTGTCTCGCTCTCTTAGCCTGTGTTGCTGTACTTCGCCGTTATGTTGCCTGCGCACATACACATGTAGACTTGCATACGTTTTTCTAATGCGCAATTGTCTCGCCGCCGCACTTCAACACTCCAAACAAATATCACACTTTTCGCTTGGGCCAAATTCCGGTTGAATTCTCAAATTGTAGAATTTATTGTTATATTTTGATTTATTATATATTATATTAAGATAGGATGTTGGCTGAGCAATAAGCATTGGCATGGTTTTGCTTATTGATTACTGCGCTTCAAGCGCCTTGCTTCACAGATGTTTGCAACTCAACTCTTTTGGCTGCCGATCAGATATCGATACTGACTCAATTGCCCGCTCGCGATAGCATCGTGACAACGGCTACAAGGTTGCCAGATAGCTTTAACCGCTTCTTGTTTGTTTATCAACTATTTCAAATCCCACACTATTTTACCGCTACATCGATTAATATCGAAGCTCTGGTCACACATCTGAATTGAAGAGTTAATTTTATTTATTTATTTATTTATATAATGTTGTCTAATAACAGTCAAAAATTACCAATATAAATTAACCTTCTAGGCACAGTTACAATCACTACTTACACCTTATGGTTTTTGAGAAATAATCACAATTAAAAGCACGTTAAAAATAGTAGTCAGATGAAATCTAATAGTCACTCAACCACTTGTCATACAATATACCCATCAAAATACTGAATGTTTGATAATATTTTCCGTATAGGGACGCAATAGGTCTTATAAGTAGTTGAAATATTTTGAATATACTTTTTAAATTATGTATGTTTGATCAGCATAGCAATCGGCGATTTATTGCTCATGTATCATATTCCAGATCCAAATAATTCTAATGATTTATATTAATTTAAATAGGAACTAGGGTATAAAAAGAACCAATACTGAAAGTTTGCAATTGGTTCTCTTAATTTATATTTTAATTCTGATTTAATTCTAATAAAAGAATATTAATATTCATTTTGATTTTGCATTGCTACAATTAAAAAGTAATTTCATATGGAAACATCAATAATAATAATAATGTTTTATAATACATATATTGAAGTCAATCGAGTATTGTCGCCATGAGCACCACGTCAATTGTTTTCGGATTTTTATATATCTGGATTACTCTAAGCCTAAGCTACAATGTAAATGTAAGAACAAGCCGATTTCCTATCGAATTTAAAGCAAATTGATTGATTGATCGATTACGTGTTTACAGGAAGCGATCGAATTTAAAATGACGAATGCGGTTTGTCATAGTCACAACAAATCACAGATTGTCTTCCACGAATGCCGGTTGAGAGCAATAAACCGGCATAAGACGACATTAAACATTAATGCGACTTTTTTATTGACGGTTACCGATGCTATTGTCGAAGTGCAACTGTTTAAGAAAGCCAATGGCTATAAGCCTTGGCTCTATAATGTGAGAGTTGATGGCTGCCGTTTCTTGAGGAAGCCGTACCATCCATTTGTACGAATTGTGTACAACTTGTTTAAGGAGTTTTCTACCGTCAACCATACATGTCCCTATACGGCAAGTATTACTCCCAGAATTACTCTGTACACATCGAAATGATTGAAATGATGAATTCAATTGTATAAATTTCAATGTGGTATCTCCTAGTCGAGCACTCTCGGCTAGAACCGCCTTATAACTAGGTTTACATCAATTATCATTTTTATAGGGTACTCAAATCATTGATGGATTTTATCTTCGATCACACATTTTACCAAATGTGTTGCCAACCGGGGAGTATCGATTGAACTTAAATTTTATATTTAACAAGAGCCCTGCACTTTATGTAAACATCAACTTCTTGTTTACAGAGGATTTATTATAAAATAATTTGAAATATATCTTATTATTGCATTTCATTGATTTGATTTTATTTTCTTATATTTTAACATTTTGCAAATACTTGAAATAAAGCCTGAACTCATTAAAAATGGGTAAAAAGGGTATTATGGTTTTGTGCGAATGTATGTAACAGGCAGAAGGAAGCATCTCCGACTCCAAAAGTATATATATTCTTGATCAGGATCAACAACTGTGTCGATGTAGCCATGTCCGTCCGACCTTCTGTCTGTCCGTCCGTTTGTCTGTATGAACAAGCGGATCTCTGACTCTATAAGAGCTAGAGACTTCAAATTGGGAATATAGGTTCTCGTATATCCGGCGCAAATCAAGAGTCATTTATTTTATCGATAACCGCCTTCGATCGAAGCTCTGGTCACCCATGTGAAATGTTGTCCAATAACACTCAACAAAGAAAAATTGCAAATATAAATTAACCTTCTAGGCACAGTTACAATCACTATATACACCTTATGATTATTGAGCAGTAATCACAATTAAAAGCACGTTAAAAATAGTAATCAGATGATATCTAATAGTCACTCAACCACTTGTCATACAATATACCCATCTGTTTTTGTGGGATTATGTTAAGCCATGCTTTATCAGCTGTTGTCATTTTGGCTTAACATAACCTATGATCCACAGCCTCTCTCTTTGCAGTGCAAACTCCTTACAGCGCATTCAGCGCTGTTATCATTAACATAAACGTTGCATTGTTAACATTAATTAGTATCGCTGTAACACAACCAAGAACACAACAAGTGCAAAATATATTTCAAGTGAAATAATAAATCTAAAGTGATCAAAACA
>JAWNMN010000055.1:0-25826 GCA_035044025.1 Drosophila paracracens | reverse complement strand
TGAATCAGGACCAGAGAATTAATTACTGTTGAACTGGCCAATGCAATTAGTTCTGTTCGATCCACGTTGTAGCAATGCATAAAATGAATCTTCAAAGGATTTCGTCTCAACTGAAGCTGAAATGATTCGATCTGAATGCAAAAAGAAGGAATTTGATATTCATATAACTTAATTATATACGTATATACACTTACGACTTCTTCCAGTCGCTCGTCCAGCCCTGGAGCGATCGTTGAGAACTGTTCCAGCAGTCTAACCATATCGGCATGGGCATCTAAGACAATGTAGAAATTGTTGATCGTAATCGCAGCGTCACCGAAGTAAGAGCCCATTCCAAATAAATACTTCATAATAAATGCAGCGGTCCATCCGACACCTTTGGTTAATTTGATATTCGCGAATGTAAAATAGATAACAGCGATCGTGGAGAAGTAAAAAATTATAGATACGCAGACACCCTGTATATTAAATATTTGAGTTATGCACTCGACGAGCGCCTGTAGCTCGGATTGTTGTAGGGCGATGTCCTCCAGTTGGTCGGCTAAGGAGCAGCATTTTGTCATGAATGCAGCCCTTCGATTTTCAGACTCTAAGGAATGAATATTGACGAGTATTGTTTGGATCTCTTGATTTAGGAGAATGTATTGGCTATGAGCATTCAGCATTACAAAGTAATAGTTCGAGCTGATTATATTGGTTAAAGTTGTTAAAGTGTACATCATCAATAACATTACTGCCATGTTTAGTGACGGATATATGTCAAGTGAAGCAATGCTAATTGATATTTGTGCGAGCTCTGAAAATACAACGCTTATCAACTTGATAATGAGTCGTCCTCGCCACATTCTCTTAACTTGTGGCTTACGACACGCCAACAGACGAAAGGCGTTTATAACATTAATCAGCTGACTACGATATAACCAACGATTCAGCAAAGTAGCTATCACACAGATAATTCGAATGCCGTGCATAATCACAAAAATATATTCATGCAGAAAACTCGCATTTAACCACAACACTGCAATCAGATAATTGGTGCTTAGGTATACCAGCGCAACAAACACCACTCCGTTGATGAGGATGGCATAGATCGAAGCTAATCTCGTAATTCGGGCTCGACCTGTTCTCATGTCAATTTCAAAGTTGATCACCCCAAGGATGCGGGAGTAAAAGTAGGCTAGCCGTAGAATCAACTTAACCGGGTCAAACATGCTGAGCGACTGAACAGAACTATGATTCCCATTGGGCAGACGGTCAATTGAAAATATGTGAGAAATGATGCGATGGATGGATTTGCTGATATGACTAATTACGAAATGGAATGTTTAGAAATAACGAACTGGAACTAGAATATGCTAAGGACAAGCTTTAGTTTTATTGAGTTGGCTTGACTTGCCGAGTGTTATACATTTTTTAGTGCTCGGACAGCCACTGAAAAGTGTCGAAGAACAAATTTAACAACAACCCTTGTATTTATTTTCAATTTGGAATTGTTTATTAATATGCCATGCTATACTATATATTAGTTAGATGGCAAAATATTAACAAATAGTTATTTTATTACTAACGGAAATCGATTTTTATCCATATTCGCAAAACGGGGGCAGTTCCAATTTGAAGTCTAAAGAACCGACTTGATGGTCGTAAGCGTTGAGTCTTTGCATTATTCCGCTGCAGGCATGGTTGTTTGGTGTTGTTTGGTAGTTTGGTCTTCTTCTTCTTCTGTTCTATCAATCTTTCTGGGTTGGCAACCGTTAAAGTTTAAGCTAACCCATGGTCTCCAGATTATAGGCCCGTTCTTAGGTGGGTGTGTCTTAATCGACTTAGCTGTTGAAGCTGATCAAGAATATGAATTCCTTATGGGGTCAGCCATAATTCCGAATATATATTTTATATTTTTGCGCAGCAATAAATTCAGGGTATAATACATAGAAGAAGTATAATTCATAAGTTGTTAGAGTTATTGTTTCGATTATGCTTTTTTATGTTCCAATGCATATTGAATCAGGACCACAGAATTCAATACTATTGAGCTGGCCATTGCAATTAGTTCTGATCGATCCACGTTGTAGCAATGCATAAGATGGAACTTTAAGGGATTTCGCCTCAACTGAAGCTGAAATGACTCGATCTGAATGCAAAAAGAAGGAATTTGATATTCATATAACTTAATTATATACGTATATACACTTACGACTTCCTCCAGTCGCTCGTCCAGCCCTGGAGCGATCGTTGAGAACTGTTCCAGCAGTCTAACCATATCGGCATGGGCATCTAAGACAATGTAGAAATTGTTGATCGTAATCGCAGCGTCACCGAAGTAAGAGCCCATTCCAAATAAATACTTCATAATAAATGCCGAAGTCCAGTAGACACCTTTAATCACTTTGGCAGTCGCGAATGTAAAATAGATAACAGCGATCGTGGAGAAGTAAAAAATGATAGCTACGCAGACACCCTGTATATTAAATATTTGAGTTGTGCACTCGACGAGCGCCTGTAGTTCGGATTGTTGTAGGGCGATGTCCTCCAGTTGGTCGGCTAAGGAGCAGCATTTTGTCATGAATGCAGCCCTTCGATTTTCAGACTCTAAGGAATGAGTAGTGACGAGTATTGTTTGGATCTCTTGATTTAGGAGAATGTATTGGCTATGAGCATTCAGCGTTGCAAAGTAATAGTGCGTGCCTATTGTACCGGTTAATGTTGTTAAAGTGTGCATCATCAACATCATTACTGGTATGTTTACTTTCAGAAGTAGGCCAAGTGAAGTAAAGCTCATTGTTACTTGTGAGACCTCTGAAAATACAACGCTTATAAATTTGATGATGAGTCGATTTCGCCACATTCTCTTAACTTGTGGTTTGCGATACGCCAAAAGACGATAGGCGTTTATAACATTAATCAGCTGACTACGATATAGCCAACGATTGAGCAAATTAGCCATCACGCAGATGACTTGAATGCCTTGCATGGTCGCAAAAACATATTCATGCAGAAAACTCGCATTTAACCACAACACTGCAATCAGATAATTGATGCTTATATATAACAGTGGAATAAACACCACTCCATTGATGAGGATGGCACAGATCGAAGCTAATCTCGTAATTCGGGCTCGACCTGTTCTCATGTCAATTTCAAAGTTGATCACCCCAAGGATGCGGGAGTAAAAGTAGGATAGCCGTAGAATCAACTTAACCGGGTCAAACATGCTGAGCGACTGAACAGAACTATGATTCCCATTGGGCAGACGGTCAAATGCAATATGTAGCAATTGATGCGATGGATGGATTAGCTGATATGCCTAATTATGAAATTGAATGGTAACAACGAGCAGCCTAGGGAAAAAAGCGGCAGTCCCTTTGGGTACCTTTGTGAAAAAAAGCTGCAGTACCTTTGTTAAGCACTGAACGTAATATATTTGTAGGAAAGGACGAAAAGAAAAATTCGAAAGATCTAGTCGAGTCCAGCTGGTGTGGCTGTAAGCATGTAAGAAAAATATGCAAGAATATTTTGCTGATTAAGAATACTTTTCAACAACTTTATGATACATTTTTGAGCAATTTTTATCGGTTCGGTATAATTAATTAATAATTATTATTTAATACATTTATGTTAAGGTTTTTTTTTTATTTAATATATCAAAGCTTCATTTTCCCTTGCAACAGAAAATAGTAAATTGAAAATGAAGCGATTGATGCGATTAAGAGATGTCTTGATATTACGACCCCAATAAAATCATGGCTAATTACGAAATGTAATACAAATAATGGGAAACTGATGGTTGTTTAATGACAGTCCCTGGGGTTGAGATTCGTTAATCAAGCAAACTAAATGAGAGATTGTATATGTATTTGTTGCCGAATATTATTCAAGTTTATTACATTCAAATTAATACAAGTATGAATTTTCTAAGTCATTCTGATACAAAACTAATGATCTGGTTATTATTGAGCTGGTAAAAGCAATGACAAAGGTCTTATCCAAATGGTAGAGTCCAAGAACCGAGAACTTCAGTGGGCTCCACGCCAGCTGCAGCTTAAAGTTCTCGAACTAAAAGAAAAACAAACAGTTTGACTGAGATTAAGATGAATTCGATTTTATATTAGATAGTAATCTTACTATAGCCTCCAAACGCACATCCAAGCAGGGAGCAAAAAGTGTGTTCTGTGAGATTAGCTTCATCATCTCAGCGTGTAGATCCAGCAGCGAGTATAGAACATAGATAAGGATGTGAAAATCTAAAAAGTAGCAGGTAAAATGCATACAAGATAGAGCCATCGCCCATGTACTCCACTGAACATATAGTATTCCCGTCAACTCCGAGACGGTGTAGTAGACCCAGCAGACGCCGGCCAGATAATAATTGATGGACATGAATATCATTTGCAGTCCAAAGATGTTCGTTAAATGAGCGACCAGCTTTTGTAGCTGGAATTGTGCTCTGGCTATATCCTCCAGTCGATCTGCCAGAGCACAACACTTAATCACAAAGACACCTCTTCGGTGGTTAAGCTCCAATGAGTGAATCTCTGCGATCACTCCACATATATCCCGATTCAGCAGGATATAATGTGCATGCACATTGAGCAGTGCGAAATAATAGTAAGTAATAATCGTATTAATAAGTGCTTCGCTACCACTTAATATCAATATGCTTAGAGTCAACTTGAGATTGAGGATGTCCAAATTCAACAATATGCAGGTTAATATTTCCAGGATAAATAGACTGAGCATGCTCAGGAATTTGCAAATGACACCACGCCGCCACAGTCTGATGACTTGGGGCCTCTGTTTCGTCAGGCGTTTAAACATTTTGAGTACACGTATAAGTCGATGACGTTGCAGCCATCGAGACAAAAGTGACACACAAACGCAAAGGAATCGACTTCCCACAAGGGCGAGGAACATGAATTCGTTGAACACTTTCGTTTGTGACCAGAAGATGTGAAACACCCAGGGTAGGGAACAGATGATCATCACATTCACGACTGCTGCATAGATCGAGGTGCGTTGCGTTGTCCTAGCACGACCCGTCCTCAAATCGATCTCAAAGTTGAGCCCGCCCGTGCATCGTGAACAGTAGTAACAGATGCGCAGCAAGCACTGAACCATGTCAAACATTCTAGACCACTGAACATAAGTCAATAAATCACAAAATGAAATGTGTCCGAGTGTTTCGCTTCTGATGCGGCTTACCGATATAAGCAATTCCAATACACTGCAACAACTTGAAGTGTCCTTGTCCACTTTGTGGTGAATACACATGCAGGAGAACTATAATTATAACCAGAAACCATTAAAAGTGCTTAAAAGAGGTACAACGATCAGAAGGAAGTAACTCCGCCCCATAAAGTATACAGGTTCTTGATCAGAATCAACTGTCAAACCGATATAGCCGTATCCGTTTAGGGACTTCAAATTTGGAATATAATTTCTCAAATACAACGCGCAGATCAAGTTTGATCGTTGTATCGATAGTTGCCACAGTTTGGCGAACATCGATGTAAATCGAGTTCCGATAAAAGCTACACCTTTTTATATACGCCTAAGTCAAATTTTGTGCTTTAAATTTTAAATTTATGAAAACTAAAATTGTAGACATCCAAGTGCCCATTTCTGACTGTGTACCTAATAAATTAAGGACGCTCTTTCAGAAATCGCAGTAAAGCAGCATTATTCGATATTATTCAATACACCACACTCATTCAGTTCGAGAAATGATTTTATCTTTCATGGCTGTCGTTATCCTTTCACATTTCAGCCATAATTTGGCTGTCATTAATTACAATATGTGAGCGCCTGTGTGCGTCTGTGTGTGTGTGGGTTTTTTTTTCCCCATTTGCCTTGTCATATGTGAAAATGACTTTTCCCCAAGACTTTTCATCACACACACACTCGAACATTTCTTTTGATTTCAGGTTTTTGTCGGCCATTTTCAGGCATCTTTATACGTGTATTTTTCATTTCCGTCTCGTTGTTACGGCATTTCTGTTCATTTTTCACACATTTTACGGTGTGGAGACTTTGTTCCACATATCTGTGTTTGAGTCTGTGTGTGTGTGTGTGTGTGTGTGTGCTCAAGCGAACATGCCAAATGCCTTGAAAATGAAAACTCTTCGTGTGCTGCTGCTCTTCGCCGGATTTCTTTTGCTTTCTTTTCGATTCCATTCAGTTCTTTGCAATTCATTTTTCATGTCGTCGTCTTTGTCGCTGTCGCTGTTGCTGTCGCTGGCTTTGCTTTAAAGCTTTTGGTAATCCTTTTAGAAATTACGTTTTTCTCCATTCAATATTATGTTTTATTCCAGCCGTGCCACATTGGCCACATTGTCAATGCTGTTGAACAATGAGTCGAAAAAGGTGCTCCTCGCCAAAGGATATGGCAGTCGCATTAATCTTGAGCACACTGCCACTCAGAGTCACCTCACCACAGCTAGCAAATACCCAAGAGTAGTGGTGCCCTTTAGTGTGAGGATGTACCTGCTAGTTGGTGGCTGGTAACAACAATAATAATACAAACTACAAGCAGGCAGCCGTCGCCGTAAGGAGTCATAAACCACTCAGTGGCCAAGTGAAAATACCGCAAATATTTGCCGCTAACCAACTCCAAATCTCTCACAGCTCGCTCTCGCTTTCCCTCGCTGAGAGTGGCGTTTATGTGCTTTACTCTTTTCCCTTTTGATATATGGCAAATGCCATCGCATCCAGCCATGGCCAAAATTGGTATTTTTTTTCTCTTTCCTTTCGTTTTTTTGTTGAGGGCCCCTAACTTCCTGCAATGGGGTAAAAACCGAAAGTGCTGCCATTTATTTTATTGCCACCTTGGCGAGAGCTGAGCTGTTGCGGCTGTGACTGCGGCTGCAGCTGCTCCGTTTTGTCCAGGTGGCGGACACCAGCGACGGACGAGAGTCGGCGAGAGTATCAGGGCAATGAGTAAAAACTTTGAAAGCTGCCATAAAATAAACGGAGAAACGGACTGACCCAAATGTCCTGTATTTTTACAGCATTTGGATTTGTGCAGCATTCGCTTTTATGATGGGATTTTTAACGAAATTTGCCTTGTCCAAATTGCGAATGCTTTTGGAGCGAAGCAGTCAGTGTCCACAAGGTTAAGCTACCCATCAGCAGCGCGTAATCCGCACTCTTACACTAAGAGAAACCCGTAAAGACAATTTCGTTCTTGATGTTTAACTGACATTGAGAAATTACGAAAGTTACGTTTACTTTTTTTAATTTGTATATGCTTAAAATAGATGTTAAAATGAAGGTTTTTAGAGGGTTTCGAAACTGTGCTTTAGTCACTTATCTCTAGTAATTTGAAATACAGAAGATTCTTAGGTGCTCATTTTGACAGGCTTAAACATTTTTCTTACAGTGTTTACCTAATAGGCTAAACCCAAACCCAATCCAAAAGCACTTCCCAGCTCATTTTGGCCAAGTTAACTAGTTCGAGCAGGCTGATTTCACCTCGCTCATTGGTTCGATGGCATTCCGAGTGCCAATTTCTGAAGTTGACACTTAATGCGAAACACCTTGGGTGAGCGGATGGCTAAGTTAAGCTGAACAGTTGGGCGGAATAGCGGTTAATTGAAAAGCAATGTTCTTACATAGTTTATGCTTAAAATGCAATTACATTAATTTCACACGCCACAAAACAGATGACAAAGTCAGACAAAAGGGTTGTCCTAGTGGGCACCGAAACTTGTTGAGAAAACTCAATGGACACATGAGAAAGAGAGAGAGGGAGAGAGAGAGAGAAAAAGAAAGAGAGAGAGAGAGAGAAAGAGAGAGAGAGAGAGATGGAAACCACTCGAAAAAGCCACTCAGTCAGGTGTTAAAACTAATTTACGACAATTGGACCAAGAAACAACAATGCAAAGGTTGCCCTGCCCAGCCAACCGGTGTGGACGAGGCGTGTGTGGGCGTGGCACATCAAGTGCGTCGCATATTTCACACATTCGCATGAAAAGGGTGCCAAATTGGGGACCAGAAACTGTCATCTGGCAGCTTGTCAAGCCACAAAGCATCCCAATCGAATGTTGTCCCCGACAGACAAACACCAGGCCAGCTCTCAGCTCTGGGATGTTAGCTACAGATGTGTCTTGCGGCCAGCAGCAGTTAACCAACCGCAGATGATCCTATTTGAAAAGCATGTTGCTTAATGCTGACATTTGAATGTGGTATCTTAGTCATTGGCTAAAAATACATTTCAGTTTTCAGCCAACAATTTACCGGTGCCAAAAAAATTACAAAAAAAATGCGAAAGATGAGAAACGCAAAATAAATGCAATTCATTTTGACCCAAGAAATATGCAGGCTCATTGCGAAATAATTTGTGTGTAATTAAAGCAGTTACGCCCCATTTTTTGGGCGCTGTTAGAGTTGTGTTAATGATTGTTGGCCCAAATTTCAAAGGCGTCACAATTAGTACGCATTAATGTTGATAAATGAAGAAATTTTCGATTTTACCTTGCGGCGCTAAATGTCAATTGCCACTTTGCAAAACGGCTGCCTAAAGCAGTATTGCAAGGTGGAAGTACTTAATTAAGATCATATTAGGCCTCTCAATTTTGCATAAAGCGATGTTTTGAATTTGAATTAAATGTGATTAAGTGCGCCGACATTGTTTTCTATTTTATTGAACTAATAAATTCATAGGGTACGTTTGTCCTGTTGACTGCCCCAAACGTTGCACAGGTGCCGATCACACACATCGTCCTTGACGAAGGTCTTGCCCAAGGTGCTCCGCAGCTCGGCATCATATGTGGCCTTCTCCTCGATGAGCAGAATGTTCATCTGCTCGCGCCTCGCAGCCTGGCCCATCTTCTGTAGGCATTGCAGCTCCATTGTCATGGGACGCAGCAGCTGCACTCGTGGTGCATTATATGGAGGCGATTCGGTGCCATGGCATTTCATCCAGTTCACAAAGCTAAGTTAATTGATAATCGAGTAGTATAGCTCACTCAATTGCTGCATAAATATATACTTACAAATTGCTCATCTTTTTTAAAGTTTTACAATAACTGGAACCACAAATAGCGTGTAAAATGATGTGTGTGAAGTTTCGTCTCTGACGCCAACTTTCAACAAAATGTTATACATCAAAGAGGAGCAATTTCGCATGCGCCTACTAAATCCTAATAAATTCGCAGCCAAATCCAAAAAAAAAAAAACTGCTCTTAGCTCCTAACATGTATACACTACTAATAATAGTGCTCTAACCGCTGAACTCCCTCGTTAAAGCGCTTCCCTATTCATTCATCCCGGTCGAGCGACTAATGAATTGCACGACCAGCCTCAAAAAAGCACCTGCAATGCTAAAGGCAAAGTCATTATATTATACATTCAGCCTAATGAGATTTTTTATGGTAATGATGGTCAGAAAAAAATGAGATCTCGGCAGGGGTGATGCACGCAAGCAAGCCCTGTCTTAATTATTCACAATGAACCGAATATATGGCATTAAATCTATATATAAGGGGAGAGAAGCAGACATTTTGACACCTTTATTGCTCAATAAATTGGATGCCATTAAGCAGAGTGTGTGCAACAAAAGAAAAGAAAGGAAAAGAAAAAGAAAAAAACGCACACAAAGAAACTAGTTCATTAGAAACTCGCTGGTTATTTTGATTTGGCCTCTGATTACACTTGAGATTTCGAATGCGTGGCAAACGTGGCACGTAAAGTTTTCAATTTCCAGACTCACTTCTGTGACTACTCGAATTGAAGTCATTAGAGACTTGAAAACGTATTAAAACGCCAGCTAAACAACTTGAGCTCACACAGGAGTGAGATGGAGTGAGAGAGAAGGAGAGATAGAGAGAGAGAGAGAGAGAAAGAGAGGGGAATTGGAAGAGGCCATTTGTTTGCTTAACATTTTATTAGAGCGATATGATTATTCGTCTCTTCATTCTCCAACTTTACTCTCTGCTACTCATGAGTAACATTTTAATTTCAGGCCATAACTGTCGCGTTCTCGTCCTTTTCGTCCGCGTCGACATCATCGCTCATTGCCTGTGGTTCGTTTGCTCCTTTGGCACGCAATTGCATGTTAAATGCATATGATTCCTCCCGAACTGGCTTGAAAATTATGGTTTGCAATTTAAGAGGCACTGTTGCTTATTTTTATTTAACGACATAACATGTTCGTACATTAGACCTAACATTAGACTTTAGTTTCGAGCAACTCTCATTTATATATTTGTGTGTGTGTGTGTGTGTGTGGGTTAAGTGATTAGGCTCGAGTTGTTATCGCTTAGAGCCATTCACATCAATTAATGGCGTCTGCACTTGACTGAAGCTAAACACAAACCGACCGATTGCGTAGACTAATCATATAATATTTAAAGTGAAAATGTACTTCGATTTATTCGGCTTATTCAAGCATAATTTGGGTAATAATATTATTTTCCACCTTCATATTTAAGTACCCATTTTGAGTCTAAGATTTTCCACTTTAACTTGCATAAAAACTCTATGTTTTGCTTATAGAATGCATTTATCGTTGGTATGTACATATTTCCATTTTATACAATTTAAAGGAATCGTTTCCCATAACGCATTTTATTTCTTTCATTTTGCTTGCTTGCCTTTATATATTTTCGTTTTATAATTGAAATAATAATTACTTATATAGCATTAATTTTAAACGCATTGTCATCGATTCTTTTAAAACATTTAAGTTTTTCGCGTTGAGCGCATTTAGGTTTTGCGCGTAAAAGTATGCAACAGTTTCATGTGCAGTTTTCATTAAATTTCAGAAAGCAACCATTTTGCTCTCTGTGGTTGCTTCCGTTTCCGCAGCTGAGCTAAAATTGTGTTGGCAGTGCTATGTTTCCACGAATGTGGTTGTGGCCTCGCTTGTGTGTGTGTGTGCATGTGTGTTTGTTTTTTCGTTTTCTAATTTCGTTTCGGATTTCATTTGATTTGGCTGCTGGTTATTTTTGATATTTTGATTTTTCGCCTAAATTCACAGCAGCGAATTGTGTCAGCTTGCCCGTGCCCGGCGGGGGTTATTGCAATTTTTATGACATTTGACGCCAAGCGACAAATGCGGCAAACTGCAGCCAACTGCAAACACATGGCCAAACTAATCGAAATAAGGAGCAGCCGTTAAAATCGGTCAGCAGGCTATTTGGCCACGAATATGCTTGAAATTATGAATGCATATTTTCTTCTCTATTTTTGTGTGGTCTACGATTAAAGGGGACACGTGGATTAGTGGAGGAAGGGGAGGGAATCAACTGCATCGCATCAGCAGGCGCAGCCTTGGGCCTTTGTCTACCTCAATGTTTGCCAAAGATGCAGCGACACTCAGTATTGTGCCCGGGGGCTCTGTTTAATATGCACTTGTCTTACACTGCTGTCGACGCTGTCGAAGTTTCTCACCGTCTTTCAGATACCCACACAGATGTGGGGAGCGTGAAGGAAATGGTACGGTGTGTGTGTGGGTGTGTCTGTGTAGTGCAGTTCGACTCTTGGTGCTGCTGCTTTTCACTAAAAATAAGTGTTGTGCAAACATTTTATGGTTATAGAAATTCTGCTGCAACATCATCTTTGTTACCACCACTACCCCCCTCCACTATCTGCATCCACTTCCAAAGAAACAGGGCCATGTTTGTCCAATGATGAACTAGGTCCTCTATGACACTTTTATTACATGTGTGTGTGTAAAGATGTTTAACACTTGCAGTCATTCAGCCAGCGGGGAGGTTGACAAGTTGACAGTAGCTTCAGCTTGAGGGGACATTTGAGGAAGGCACATGGTTGAAATGACGCTGAAGTATTACTAATTGGTCGAGGGTAAGAGACAATCAGAGATAGAGCTAAAAAGAGAGAGAGAGAGACAGAGAAATTTTAAATCAAGATTTAAATGTCTCTGAAATGGTATCTAGTGAATGGTCTCGAAGGTGATGCCCATTCTAACAGTTTCAAAAGGGCCAAACATACATGCTTTTCAAATTTCACTTCTCACATCAATTCATATATAATTTTGTCTTGATTTTGTATTAAAACATTTGTAAAAATTGCTCGTTTACCATTTTTTGTCTACTCCATACAGTTTCGAACAATATTTTAGTCTAAAATAAGATAACAAAGGTATAAATTTTCCAATATAATACGGTTGCTTATAAATTCGCTAAAGTATTCGAGGATAGGTATAAAATTTTTTGTTAAACTGTTGAGAAGAGCACAAGAACGATGAATGTCCTCTCCATAAATCAGCATGTTTATATATGTCGCTCCGATGGACGCATTCACCTGGCTGACATTGTTAAGCTCGATGGCAGCCGGAACAATACTGTGACCGTGGAGTGGCAGGAGGGTCAGGCCATACGTGGCAAGGAGTTGCCGCTGAACTCAATCGTGAAGCACAATCCACAGATCTTTGAGGAAACGGCGACACCACCAACCAATCCGCTCTATGGTACAAATGGTGGAGTGGTGCCACGATCCGTTATGGTCACTGCCACGCCGCGAAGTAATGCTGTGCGAATGCGTCTGGAATGCGACCGCCGCAGCCAGCTTAATAATGAGACGCGCTTGCTGCGTCAGTTGTACAGCGATGAGAATAATTCGAATTGGAAATTTGCAAGCTTGCTACGACTGTATCGACTTCAAATGGAATTCCAGCCGATGGACATTGTTCCGCGAAAGAGAAATCAGATTATGGTCTGTGTGCGGAAACGTCCGCTCAATGGCAGAGAGATTAGCCATCATGAGCTGGACGTGATCAGTGTGCCCAACAGGGAGCTGCTGATTGTGCACGAGCCGCGCAAGCAGCTAGATCTAACCAAATTCCTGGAGCATCACAGCTTTCGATTCGATCACACCTTTGACGAGCAGAGCAGCAATGCTCAGATCTATGAGAGGACGGTCCGCCCGCTGGTGTGCCACATCTTCGGGGGTGGAATGGCTACCTGTTTCGCCTACGGCCAGACGGGCAGCGGGAAGACGCACACGATGGGTGGCGAGTTTACGGGCAAGAAGCAGAATAGTCGCGATGGCATCTATGCCCTAGCCGCAGCTGATGTCTTCGAGCATCTTCAGCAGCCCAGCTATTCGCATTTTGACCTACGCGTTAGTTGCAGCTTCTTTGAGCTGTATGGTACAAGGGCTTATGATCTACTCAGGCCTGGGAAGCCAGAGTTGCGTGTCTTGGAGGATGGCAAGCAGCAGGTTCAAGTGGTTCACCTAACCGAGGAGAAGGTGACGAACACTGACCAAGTGCTCCATCTGCTCGAGCTGGGCAACAAGGTGCGCATCTTCGGTCAAACCTCTGCCAATTCCACGTCTTCACGCTCCCATGCTGTGTTCCAGATTGTGTTGCGTTCTGGTGACAAGGTGCATGGCAAAATCTCGCTTGTTGATTTGGCCGGCAATGAGCGTGGAGCGGATAATTGTTGCATCAGTCGGAAGACTCGTCTCGAGGGCTCCGAAATAAATAAGTCCTTGCTGGCGCTGAAGGAGTGCATTCGTGCGTTGGGTCGCCAGTTGGCACATTTGCCGTTTCGCAGCTCCAAATTGACGCAGGTGCTCCGTGATTCGTTTATTGGCGGCAAGAAGGTGAGAACTTGCATGATAGCCATGATTTCACCGGGATTGCATTCCGTGGAGAACACACTCAACACTCTGCGCTATGCGGATCGTGTCAAGGAGCTAACGACACAGCCATTCGCCAACAGCTCCTCCCAAAGAGCCGAGCGCGCTTTAGAGCCGAGCCGCTCCCTGCCTGAAATCGGCAGTACCAGCAATCAGGCTGGATAGTTGAAGAGTGACTCCTTTCCAGTGCTCTTAGACATCAAAAACTGAAAATCCAAAAAACTTATTTTGTATCTAAAAATCAAAATTAAATTCAAATTTTATGTGTTCTAAAAATTAACAGTAAATTGAGTGATTTTTATGAAGTGAACTCGTTAATGTAAAATGGGATTAATAAATTTCTGTAAAAATATGTAGCCGCAGCCGGAGGTATAAAGTATTCATATTCTTGATCAGCACCAAAAGCTTAGTCGATTTAACCCTGTCTCACCGATTATAAGAGTTACAGAATATAACAATTACGGCAATATTTTCCTTACTTATTACTGATAAATAGTTAAAACTGTTTTAGAAGAATTTCAGATTTTGTTAACTACAACGTATTTTCATGTTAAAGAAAGCCGGAGCTGGATTCAGGGTATGTCATAGTCGAGTTCTCTCGACTTATGCATTCTAACTAATTTTTGCACAGTTTGCTGAATTCGTTACACATATTTAGATGTATTTCTTTGCCATCGTTCAATTCCGTGCTCTTACTTAAAGCAAATCCGAGCATTTTTTCGCATAGTTGAACATTAAGCCGAAAACTTACTTTTTCTTTCAATATGCGCTCAGCTCATTCTTTTTTTTGCTCTTGCTTATCGTGGCTGAGACACGGTGGGGGAGGAGGGGGAACAGCGACAGCTGTCAATATACAATATTGAGGATTATGATGGCAAAGACACGTCTTACGAGCAAGCTTTGTGTCAATATATTAAATTATGGCTTAAAGGCTTTCCCTGCCCGACTTAGTGAAGTTAAACTTTTTGGCTTTTCGTCGAAGCGCGCAAATCCGCAAATAAATTCTCGCTACCAACTGGTGGAGCTGCCGGGGAGAGAAGACGGGGCAGGCAGTTCAGGACTAGGTGTCCTTGTTGATGGATAAACATTTGACATTAATTAGCGCTGCGAATTTGCATTTATCTTAATTATCAGAGCGTCACACAAAAATGTATCATTTGAAACAATGTGAAACGAGTGGATAATGGAAACAAACACTTGCATAATTCAATGGGTAAACATTTTGATGTTGTTTACCAAGCTAGATAAACAAATGTTTATTGCTGTGCATACACTAATCTGCAAATATGTGCATAGTAAAAAAAGCAAAATATTTGTGCATAAAAGTTGTGCAACAGCAGTTGCAACTTTTGCCATTAACATTAAAAAGCAATTAAAATTACTTTAATCAACTAGAAGGCAGAAATAAAATGCCAACTCTCGTGATAAGCACCGCACAGCGCACAGCCCCGTGTTTCTATCTTTCTCCGACTTGTTTTCTTCGTGGCATCCGCTTCACATTGCCCATACGCACTGTGCGACCGTAAATCAAGTTTATTATAAACGCAAAGAGCTTGCACTTAACAAAGCTGATGAAGGCAAATCTTTTTTAATTAAAAAGCAACTGTTTACCAGCCAGTATTCTATGGTCACGCCCACGCACACGCCTATAACATTCGCGTTTTTCTGCGCACATTTGACTCGAAGCCAATCCTTGCTTTATTTGCAGTCAGTCATAATTTTCAACTTGCCTAGCAATTTATTTGCATTTTTACTCCATCGAGCGTTGGGTTTTAGTACAGATTTAGTGGCATATGATTTTTTTATTACATTAAATTAAAGCTTATAATGTGTGTGTGTGTGTGTGGGGGTGTGCATAGGTAGCAAAACAATTAAAAGTTTTTTTGCTTCAAAAATAAATCCCATTTTGTTGTCAGCAACAATATGCTTAGCTTTTAAATATTATCCTGTTTGTCGCTGCGTAGAGCCCTCGGAGCTAGATTAATATTAAAACTTTGTGTTTATAAAAAACTAACAGGCAATTGCTAGAGACAAGCAAATGTCATTGAATAAATCAATAATAATAAAAAGATAAGAAAAAATGTTGTTCGCCCCAAAGTGCAAAAATAATAAAATTCAATTCAGGGAAATCAGCTTGGTGTATTTTATTAGATTTTCAGTTTTCTTTTTCTTTTTTTTTTTGTTGCTCCACTCACATTTTGTGCCGACGGCTGTGTGCCACGCCCACTTTGTTCAAGTGTGACAAGTGTCTGAAAGAGCAAAATGCGAAATGAGTCGTACAATTTGTCATAACTGCGAGGGACGTTTGGAACAGAAGAGCTCACAAGCATTCAGGAGCGAACATCATTCGATTTACGAGCCGGAGGAACACAGAACACGATTGGATAGGTGGAGAGTGATGGGTGGTGGGTGGAGGGAGGAGGGGGGACTAGGTCGAGGTCGAAGCTGCCACAAGGCAATCAGCTGCACAATTGACATAAAAACATTTGTCTCTCATATTACTCACACTCTCCCTCTCTCTCTCTGTCTGTTTGTCTGGCTGTCTCTCTCGCATTAATGAGCTGTCAACAGTCGAGTGTTGGAAAAATGCCCTGGGCCAAACAATTTGTCGCAAGAGGTTTCATTAGCCATTGACTGAGCTGGGCTGCGTGACGTTAGTCAACACTGCACTTAATGAAGCACGAGTATTGGCAAAGTCTCGCATTTTACAACTCATTAATTTTGTGGCATTAATTTGGGCAAACAGCTGTCACATTGATAGCATTATTTATCTAGGTCGCTTTCAGTTAGTGTTCCTGCAAACCAGAATGAGAATGAGATCTTTTGTGCTGACTCAAAAGTTTGTCCAATTAAATCAAGTCCGACCGGCCTGCAGCAAACTTTTGATAAGCCAAATTCGTATTGTTGAACAAGTCGCTCAACACTCAGTCAGATTCCGGAAGGGTGAATAATCTAAAACAATAAGCACAAAAGGGTTTGAGCTGTTGCCTGAGACGAGGACTTTCAGGCTGATACCAATAAAAAACTTGACACATTTTTATGTGTTCGCATTATTTTTGCTGCTGTTTGCACTTTATTACATTTTGACAAAACACCAAAAACACAAAAACAAAAAAAAATAAATAAAAAAAAAATGAGAAATCGGGGAAAACTTTGTTAGCTGAATTTTTCTCAACCAGTTTCAGTTACAGTTTCCGCAACATCTTCCACTTATCTGACATATGGGTTTGTGTGTGTATATGCGTGTGTGTGTGTGTGTCTGTGTGTCTGTGTATGTGCGTGTTTCTCTATACTATTTCCCCCCTTACAAAATACATATCGAGTCTCGAGCAACAGCAGTTTATTGTTGTTTGGCTAAATTATGTTGTTGCTTGCTTTACTGCAGAAATGGGGCTGGTAAATGTTAAGAAACAGGAATAAAAACAACACCAAGTGGAAAAACAGCAACTGCAAGCATCGTAAAGCATCCAAAACTTTGCAGTCACCGGGTGCTATCAAGTAAATTTGTAACAGTAAAAAGAGTCAATAAAGTTTCACAGCTCATTGTTCAGGGTTCATGGTACACTTGGGCTAGCCATCCAGTACTTTATTTATTTGTTGTTCTCGGCATCGGTTTGAAAAGCTGAAAGCGAAATCAATATCAAATTTATGAGGCCACAAAAGTTTGGAGCCTATACCAAGGTTTTCTGCCCAGGGCAAAGGTCAAGTGTGTGCAGCAAAAAATTAAAATTAAAATTCAAAATGAAATATTATTTACCTAACTACCTCCACCTCCACATCCAGCTCCATCTCCTCTTTTGAAATCGGCTCAAAGTCACGCGATTTAGTCAAGCTTCACCGCTTGCCTTTGTGGCACTTTTTTTTTAATGTTTCTCATTTAATTACTGTTGAACTGCCAAGTAATTATATATATGTATATACATATATGTATTTATGTAAATACTACTTAATTTCAGGTACTTTGAGGTCACTGAAAGCTTGCCGTTTAGTATTGATTGCACAGCCATGAATAGCAAAAAACGGAAAATGGAGTACATTAATTGCGGTTGATATCCTGTTAAGAGCGAATAATCATAATTAATGAAATGTCAAGTTAATAATTGCCATGATAATTAATATTTGCTGCGTGATAAACGCAAAAAACTTAAAGTAACAGAGAAAAAATGATTTACAGAGAATTTTATATTAGCTGCTGTGCAAATTTAAGTGCTAATCATGAGCTTTTACTAGGTAAAGTTTAATCATAATGGATCTGTCCTCTCTCTCTCTCTCTCTCTCTCGCTCTCCCTCCCTCTCTCTGACAACCTTTATTATCTTTTTGTTCTCTGGCTAATGCATTGACTTAATTGCCACCAAAATGAGTAGCCACTCTCCAAAGCCAGCATAAAAAACTGCAAATCTTTTCAATTGGATGCACTTTCATAACTCATGCACACACACACACACATGTGTGACATCATTTCCATTCGCAGTTGTACACACGTATGTGGTTCTGTGAAATGAATGCGCCCCTCTGATTTTGGTGGCAGCGAATTTAGTTATTACAAGAGCATAATACACAAATATATCCTTCCTGCTGGCTGTCACCACACGTTGTCCTCCATGCTGCTCTCGACTCCTGTCACTGCCCTTTGCCCCTGCCACTGCCACTGCCCCTACCATTTGCGCATTTGCATGTGGAGAGGTTGAAAAGCAGAAAACAGACAGCGAGTAGTTTTGCTTACCATACCCAAGCACACAGGGAACTTGTTAAGATTCAGCAAAAGGTTTTTTTGTTGAATAAATGATAGATAAATGCTTGAACTAAAATTTGAAATTCGTTGCATACGATTTGCCCAGAAGATGTATATGACACTATTGCTTGAACACAATCACTTTAAATGGTAGTTTTTCGATAGAACTGAAACTGATTTATATTGCGGAACAGTGTATATGTAAGTCGGGCATTCGCCGCACAAGCCATTGAACGCTTCGTCTTCTTTTTGTCAGTCATTTTATTTGCGAATATGTATATTTTTCTTTGGCGATGGGTTGTCCTTATTGTTGTTGTCGTAGTTGTTGTCGCTTGCCAGTGGTTTTTGGCAAGAATAAAAGAGTGAGAAAAAGGAAGATCAAGTGAGAGATCCAAGGAGTGTACTTGGGTGTGTTTTCGTGTGTGTGTGTGTGTGTGCTTGTGACAGACATGCATAATTCAAAACGTGGCGGGAATAATTTTGTGTTTGCTCGTGTGGTGGCCACTTTTTATGCTGGTAATTCGACTACGGGGACGTGCGCCCATGTGTGTGGTTATACATGTGTGTGTGTGTGTGTGTTTGTGCGTGTTAACGTAATTTTCGCTGAACAAAAAATATAAAAAAATAAAGAGAGTGAAATTTACAAAACGAAAAGAAAAGAAAAAGCGCTTCTGGCCGACTACTTTGCCGTTTTCGCCCTCTTCCTTGACATATTTTTCACACAACGTCTGCTTGTTAAATTGTTGGCGGCAATTGTGAGGTTAGCGTGACACCAACTCACACACACACACACACAGTGTTCGGCACACTCAGAAGCAGCCACACACTGACAGCAAGGTAATGCAGCGAAGTTGATGTTTGTATATAGTTTTCAGGCGCTTTCTGTTGACACAGTCGCTGCTCTTATTTGTTTGTTTCTTTTTTCGCACTTTTCACTTCCGACAATTTTCGCAATTTTCGCGCTTTGACTCCATTATCAAGCAATGTATTTCCCTCGTGAGTGCACTGAACGCAGAACAATCTTATAGACGGTTCTGATTCGAGTTCTTAATCTGAAATTGGGCATGAGAACAAAACTATTACAGAGTCCAATATATTTGTATCTACCTTGGCAGTAGTTTCTCTTACATATTTATAATTGCAAAGTACATAAATACCACTCAGCTATTTCTAGCACTGTCAGTTTCTTGTTAAACATGCAAATTCGGTTTATCCACAGGCACTTTCCACATATTTTCCATTTACTCTCACGCGAGCTGAAACAACCCAAATTGCATGTTTGCCACTTGACGACTCAATATGCCATGATTTGGGTTAAGACATGGAAACGCCCCTCGTTGCAGGCAGTAAAAAGCACTTTATCGAAAATGCTGAGGATTAGAATTAATTCAGGTGTAATTTATGGGAAATTAACTAATTTCTTGATTTCCTTAAGCATGAACTTTTTAGTGTAACGATTTTTTAAAACTAGGTCTAAATAATCATGGATTGACCCACAGAATTGTGCAACTCTTAAGGTTGAAAAGCGACTCTTACTCGATTTCTATGTTTAAATAAGACCAAAAAACTTATTATGAAGAATGCTATAAGCTGAAATAAATGCAAATATTGAAAAACGCTTCATTATCCCAAAGCTTGCAAGTGGAATGACTTAAGTCAGGCATAAAATATAATTTATTCAGCTTCAGCTCATTTGTATTATAAATAATTCACAGCCAAGCTAACAACAGACGGCTGAAGAGGCAACTGAAGCAGTCAACAAAATAGAAGTCAGCTGCCAAAAAGTTTATTGGCTTGTAGTTGAAAACAATCAATGCTGTAGTCTAACACACAGCAAATAGGACTATTTTCAGGGTAAACATGTGCCTGAACAGAAACTGCAGACAAATGCAAAACGTTTCCTCATGCAATATGCATAAACATATTTTTGTTAGGCCATATGGCGTATACATAATGTGGATGAAGTTATAAATAACAGAGAAGACTCAACATTTTGAGCAACACTACTTTAAATTGTTTTTGAGCAAAATCAACAACAGAGGTTATCTAACAGAAATATGAAGGACAAAGCCTTGAATCCTGGCTAAATGGATGATATTGAACTGAACTTTGTTGTGAAACACTCACACGAGTCATCAACTGAACCAACAACTTATTTGTTTGCTTCAAAAACAATCGATGAGTTTTCTTTGGCTGAGCTTGATATTGAACTGAACTATATATCCAAACTAATGCCGCATTAATCGCCAAAAACTTGCTGCCAGCTGGCTCATTCAATCACAGGACTCTCTCTGCCATTATCACGCCCATTTGATGAGTAGAGGCCAGCAGAGAGTATCCAACTAACAGTCCAACAAATTCCATCTGCAGCCTGCAGCCAAGTTGAGTTGAGTTGCCAACAGTTTCAGTTACAGTCGCAGATTCGGTTTCGGGCTGCATGCCTCAATTTTAGTTGAGTTTTAGTTTGAGTTGCAAAGTGCATTAGACAAAGTAATCGATACAACATTTTCGTGCCAACGCAAGCTTATTTGTTGGCCAGCAATAAGTTTTTAAAAGCATTTCTCTCCCACTTGCGAGTGCCACAAGCAGGTTGCTTTAAAATCAAAATCTATATATATACTTATATATATATATATATATATATATATATGTGTATGTGTAGATAAATTTACACATTAATGGGACTTATCAGTTTCAAATTGAAATATTTGCACTTGGATGAATCTGCACGCGTTTCCTTCCGGTTTCGCTGCTTCTGCTCGTCTGTCTGTCCGTCTGTCTGTCTGTTTGATTATGATTGTGTTTATTTTGAGTGGGTCGATGTGTGTGTCTATGTGTGTGTGTGTGTGTCTGCTCACTCTGCTTATCGAATTTGCGTAGGTGGCAAAGGCATCTTGGAATGTGGTATGTGGCAGGGATGAGTAGAGAGCTCTTCTAGCCGTTTTAATGCCAGGTTAGGTAAACACTTACGAAATGAATTAACTTTAATCCGCAAAATTTGCGCCCGTGTGTAGCTCTTTTAATATGTATATATATGTGAATCTATCTGTGTGTGTGTGTGTGTGTGTGTATCTGTGTGTATCTGAGTGTGTTTACTGTTGTGTGCGTGCGCACATAAAAGCTGGTAATTGTTTATTTACATAACCTGACGTGAGATTAAAGACGCTTTGATTAACGACGCACAGCGTTTCTGAATTAAACTGTACACATTAAATTTTGACAGCTACAATTTTAGATGGCACTCCCAGACAAAGAAACACAAACACAAACAAGCCGCAAAACAAACACACTTACGTACACATTTGAGTTGATTAGTCACTATTCATTTAGTTACAGAGTTTAAATAGCCTTTACTCAAATGCTAAACATAGTTCATGCATATTTCACTATGTTATCCGGCTAATTAGCTATCAAGAATATGCCGCATACAAATATATATATTATAAGCACACTCTATATACTGGACAAGCTATTAGGGATCAGGAATGCCTTCGCTATGCAAACCACTCGTATTACAAGTTCTTTGCTCATTTTACTCAGAGCACTCAAATATTTTTTACCAAAAACTTTTCTGGCAGCCAAAAACTTTGTAATTTTTATGAATTTTATTTTTTATTCTATTTTATTTTTATTAATACCTTTTTTATTCGTTTTTCTACGCGTTTTCTTCTGATTTAATATGCGGCCGGCGCTTTTCTTCACAATTGCGAAAACAAAAATTTGACTTTACTTACTGCTCAGCCGGTGGCCGGGCAACTTATGCAAATTACTTATACAGCGCATTTCTCTTGTGATCCACCAATTGCCCCACCACGCCTCCTCCATTCCCCTCCCCCTCCCTTCGCCTGCCCTCTCCCTCACCTACCAGCGAAAGCGAAGTCAAATAAATGCGAACTTTTGTTAGTTTGACTTAAGTGCCGTGGCAAAGGTTGGGCAAAGTGGGTTTGGATATCCTGGGGTCAGTTCTTTGAAAGCTGTGACGGCAGCTTTGACTTTAAGCGTAGGAAAATGGTTAAGAAGAAGAAGATATGTATAAAAAAACAAGGCGCTATTGAGCATGGCAAAATGGGGAAATAACACAAACGCCTTGAGCGAAAAATATTTGACTGCATTTCATTTGCATTTCACCAGACGGGGTAGTCAAACATTTTAACAACTCCGCCAAACATGCGGCTGATGGAAGAAGGAGTCAGAGGTGGAGCAGGAGCGTGAGCGGGAGCGGGAGAGACAGAGCGTTGGGTGGCAAAGTTAACCATACATTGAAAATATCTCAAGACTGCTGCCAGCCAATTTGTGGCCACTAATTCGGTCGTCTTGAGGCACTTGAGAAAGTGAGAGTACTGCGAGAAAGTACTCTCGGGCAGACTTTTAACGATGTCATCGCTGTATAAACTTGTGCCCCTATTCAGATACAGCAGCTACTTTTCTGCACCCCACCTCTTGTATCTTAGCTCTCGTTCTCTCTCCCTCTCTCACTGTTCTGTCTCTGTCGCTCTCAGCATGAGGTTCCTTTATCAATTACGTTGGCTTTTTAATGATATCGGATTTAGTAAGAGAGCGCAGCAGAGTCCTTTGGCCCCACCTACGTTTCTTCCTCGAAGCTATTCTTTGCTTTTCTTTTGCTGACAAGTGCACATTTTTCTTTGGCCCCTCCCTCCTCCCCTTCTGCAGTCTTTGCCGCACTCATACGATGTTCGCTGTTTTATTGCTCAAGAAGAGAAAAGCAAACTTTGTGCTGCTTCTTTCACTTGAAAAAAAAAACTTTTCTACATCTTTAGGGTTTGTGGAAATTTTCTTAAATTTTTTTTTCTTATTTTATTTTTTTGAGTATCGAGCAAGTTTGAAGAATGCTGCAATTCATTTTTTCTTCTTTTCATTCTGTTTGGTCTGTTAGCTTTTCGAATTATTCAGCCGTAAACACTTTTGAAAGTGCCTCTTTGGCTTTATTTGGATTCTTCGTGAGCTCCAACGTTGAATTTTTAATTAATTAGTTGGCGTAATTATTCTTATTACGAGCATCGATAGCAAGCCAAATATTGTTTCATTGTTTGACAACAATATGGTTGCCCAAGATATTGCATATGCAAAAGCTAAAGAAACAGAATTTTTAACTGCAATTTGATTTTAATCTTCAAGCAACAAAAAGTCTACATTTGAATATCCTTTGATGCTTCAATTCAGACAAACCCTAAATGGAAATGCGTTTTCTTTTGATGATTTTTTTTACCCAATACATATTTCCAACTACACAGAGAAATAATGCCTAAAACAAAATTTTTTCATCTAGTCTAGAAAATCTGTAATTTTGAATTTAAATATTTTTTTTTAGAGTCAGCAAGTCAAGGGTTTTATATTTACTTATTACATTATATACTCGTTTCGAATTTTAGGCTCAGCTGAAGATCTGCAAATCTAGAATGTTTTCATGTTTTAATCAATTGTAAACAGATAAAAATCTTGATTCAAGTTTGCTTATTTAACAACAAACAGACTCCATGTAAGTATTTTATTTTGGCCAGGGATTTATATTTGCTTACTTTCTTAAGGTGTGATAACTGAATCAAGGACACTTATTTGATTCTATGCTGAATTTCTCGCTGTGGATTTGTGTATCCAGCAGTTTCTATGATTTCTCTCACATTGACCCTAACCACTGTCTATGTTCAACTCGCTCTCGGATTCAACTTGACGTGTGCTACTTTCCAATGTCCATCTGTGTGGCACACAGGGCTTATCGCACTGCGATAATCAACAGCAGCAGCAGCACGGTAGGCCTTAAATCTACCGTCAAATATGAAAGTATTTATCACATAATCTAGACGGCCTGCATAGCTCCGCTGAACCCACATCTATATGTATATATATAAATGGCAGCACGTTGTGTGAATCAGCACGAGGCGCAAATGGATGGCAACTTGTTGCAAATGCTTATCAATTAATAAAAATCATTGCCTACTTTTTTGCGCCCTTCTACCCCCAGGGGAAATTTATATGCTTCACAGAGATATACATGTATATGGATACGTGTATGTATGTGTGGATATATTTGTTTATGTGTGCTGAGCTTTTATTTATTGCGAGCGTTACGCTTTATTCGCATCATTTATACCAATTTGAGCCGAATAGTTGCCATATGTAAGCGAACCGCAAACTGTCGGTTAGTTAATGTCCGCGTTGGGATTGAGGCATTGCAGCATCTCTACTAATACGAATATAAGTGATTCATTTGCTTGCGTGATTTTTTTCTTCTTTCTTTGTGAATATAGAACTGTCCATAAACATCTCTCTAAACCGGGCTTATAGCTGATGGCGCTAAAGCTACACCATCTAGATTAATATATCAATTGCAGTGAATAAACTTTTTTTTTTTTTTTTTAATGTAGCAATTTAATTTAATATTGATCAACCTATTGAAAGGTTATAAAATATTGTTTTGAAGATTGTATACATAATAACAGGGAATTTAAATTAATAACATAAACAAATAATTGGTTTTAACATATTACAATATTACGTAACATCAAATGTAACATTAAATATAACATTTGTTGCACATTAACGAATAATATTAACGCCCAACTGTCCAGAGGTCGCTGGTGTGGAGGCGCTTTAAGCGTCTGCGGGTTGTGTTCGACCCTAGTGACGAAGCCAATGGGTTAACATGGTTATGTAACCGGTCATTGTAACGACTTGTATGTCGGCTTATTTGATTAAACACTGACTAACACAAGATTTTGCCGCTGTGCCCCAAAATGGAATCCCATATGTCCATGTAGGCACGATGATGCTCCTATACACCAGCAGCTTGTTGCTCAAGCTGAGTTTGCTGGATGGCTTCAGCAACCAGTTGAGTTTCGCCCTTTTAGATCTACACGCTGCTGCCGTGATCTGTTTGTGTTTACGCCAGGTAAGTTTCCTGTCCAGATACATACCCAGGTAGCGAACATAGTTCCCCTGAGGTATGATCGTGTTGTTGAGTCGGACGGTTGGACAGTTACCACTCCTGAGCGCAAACGTACAGTGCTGAGACTTGTTCTCATTGATGCAGATATTCCACCGGTTGGCCCAGGTACTAAAATCATCCAAGAACCTTTGCGTAACCGCTGCTGCTCTCCAAGCAGTGGAGGAGTTAGCAAGGAACACAGTGTCATCCGCGTATGTGGCAAGCAGCGTATTTCTGGCTACCGGAATCGGCAAGTCCGCGGTGTACAATGCGTACAAGGCAGGTCCGAGGACACTACCCTGCGGTACACCCGCGATCACATGTGAAATATTGATTTTTATTTTCATAGGAGCTTGCTCCACCTCCGTCGCGGGTTGGCCTGGTATTGCAGTACCGCCAGGATTAGGCCCAACTTAATAATAAATGAAACCGTTGTTGAATGTTAGCTGCGATCATCTGACTGCCGAAGAGTTGCATACTTTTAAGCGGTTCGATTTAGATGCTAAATTGAAAAGAAATTGTTGCATACTTTGAAAGGCGTGTATTTG